>VZTV01019144.1:0-19344 GCA_013400875.1 Anhinga rufa
AAAAAACCCCAAACCCCATGTTTCAAATTAGGTTGCTTTCCTCCTGTGATTTAATCACAGTCTTTGTACCCACATAAGGGCTGTACTAAAAAATTATTTTTTCACCTATAGTTTCCGCATCACTCCACAAACTTCAAAATATACAAAATTTGCTATTTTAGGGGCAGGAGTTCAGGGTCTGCCCAATGTTCACAAGACTTTAATAGCAAAGACTGAATAAAGCGAAGGTCTCATATTTTTGTGTCACCAAACTCCAGGCTCAGACTGACATCAGAAACCTCAAATTTTTGAAAATTATTCAGCAAGGAGAGTTTAAGTTTTTCAGTACAGCAGGGTTTCCAAAAGCCAAAACTGGTTCCAAATGTGCATTTTGCAGTTTTCTCCTATCTTTAATAATTCACTTGTGGAGGCCAAATCTTTAATGGATTGGCAGGAAGGGGGAAGAAGATAAGATGATCAACTAGGCTAGAATTTGAACTCTTTAAAAATTGGCTTGCAATGGTACAGTTTGAACTCACTTCTAATTTCCAGGAAACTTGTCTGACCAAATTCAGTTGCTTTACATAAATTCCACCTCCCAATTAGGCTGTATTTAAAGGCCTGGATGAATTTTCACTTGCACAAAACCTCAGGAGTAAGATTCACAAGCCAGCCTGTCTTACTCCCATGATGGATCCAGATCACTGAGACTTCCAGTGCTCTCAGTTTCTCTGGGTAGCAGTCCATCCAAAGGGAATGGAGACCTTCACTTTAAAACATTTTTTTTTTACTGTCATTTTACTACAACCTCCTACTACAACCCTTCTCCACCCCACAAAGCTACAAAACCAAATTAATTTTACTCTTCCTATACCTCATTTGGAACAAGCTCTCCCAGAATCACACCAGTGTTCATGGCATTTTAGATATTAGATGGGTTCTTCACATTGCAGAGACAATAAGTATTGGGCCAGAAAAGTAGACTTGTCAGAAATAACTCTCGGAACAGCATTGCACATTCAGGGGATCTAGGAGTAGTGTGATGTGGTTTGCACTCTTCAAGAGGGACACCAAACAGAGGACCCAATTCCAGCCTAGCTTTCTTTTCCCGGGTCCTCTGCTCATACTGAAGATGGCACTAGGTAGCACTGCTGTGAAGCTGGGATGTTTGAAGCAATGTAAATTGTGATTTCAAGGCTGCCAGTGTTCCTGATTTAACTACAAATCTCTCAGTATTTAAATTTTTTAATTAAAACTCCAGGTCCTGGATTTACCTCTGCTTGCAGCACTCATGGGTATGGAGAAGAGCTTTGAACACTGATCTGAGCACCACCCAAAAGTATAAAAGTGAAATAATTTTAAAAAGCAATCAAAAAGGAACTCATGTTTGTTTTTATTACATCTCATGATCATTAAGTGAGTCCCATGACTTTTTAAGACCCGATTCATGTGTTTTGAACATAAGGGTGTAGCCATAGAACAGCTATGAATTAGGTCTCCCAGGTTGTGCAGTCTACCAAGCTGAGTTACAAACTTGGCTGCACAGCTCCTGTGCACATCTGGGATGCTGGGGGATGACTCAGTGTAACTTAAGATTGAGCCGTAAGAGTTATCTAGACACCAGAAAAAGAAGGTCAGCAAAGGAGGGGTCAGTGCTTAAACCAAGTTGCAAGAGTGAGGGTTACAGCAGCAGGGTGCTCTCTGGATGGAGTGCTGTCAGCATGGCGCAGTCTTGCAAGGAAGTTCTTCGTGAAGTGAGTTTGCAAGACCGAAAGGGTAAAGGGTAGTGCTCTGTGGTCACCACTGCTGCAGCAACAACAGGGACTTTCCAGGGTGCCTCCTTGTCATCCCCACAGGCATCCCAGGCACAGCGTGTTCAGGAACTGCAGCTGCCCCACCAGACCGATAGCTCTTTCAATGCACGAACTGATTTCCACATTTGTGCACCTCTAAGTTATTACCATCAGGAAAGCAGAAAGATTAAAACCTGAGCTGGCTTGTGAATTACATTTTTGTTTTTCTAATCAACTGGGTTTTTTTTTCTCAATTCTTTAGTCCTTGCCTATTTGTTTGTCTGTTCTGGTCTCCTGTTTTACTTTCTCAGTTGCTGATGGTTTAAGCTTTGTGGCTAAGGAACCGTCTTTCTTACTCAGCATGTGTGTGAGCACATCCCTCAAGCGCTACCATAACACCAAGAGATTGTAGCAGTCTCTCTTCTGTAAAGTGCAGTGCAATTTTACAGCTGCAAGAATAGAAGACATCTTATGGGGGCATTTGTTCCATTGCTGCCTCTTCAGAGAAAAAAGTAGCTCTGGCCTTTGATACCCAAAGGCAAGCCATACACAAGTGACGTCCATGCGTCCTCTTGTGGCAAGCGATGTTGCCCCTTATGGCTACAGCCTGGAGACCTTTTCTGCGCTGAATATGCATGGGTCAGAAAGAACCCCTGTATATTAATCACATCACAGCAGAGGGGCTATGGTACCCTGGCAAAGGTGGCAGCTGGCAACGAATGACTTCCAAAACACTTTGTTAAGCCTCTTCCCACTCTAATTTGGAGCAGCTGTGGAGAAAGAGATTGGCTGAGAGAAAGATGTCAGCTCAGTGACCTGGCCTGGGTAATCTATGTCAGCTCGCTGGCCTGAGGTTTGACATCCCCACCACACATTTTAGCGCTTATATTTTCAGGAAAATCTTCAGAGCTTTTATGGAAGATTTAATGCACTGCCAGGAGGGAGTTTCTAATGCCATTATCTGTCTACTCATTCACACCCTCTTATTTTCCTTTTCTCCTTTGCCCACGGAGGCGGGGGAGTCTGGCAGACACAGAGAGCAGTGTGCGGCAGGCTGGAAGGAGCCCTGTGGCCAGTGGGGCTGTGGAGTTGCCCCTCATGGGGAGTGGTGAACATCAAAGAGGGGTTGACGGGTTCAGGAAAGACCTGTTGGCTTCCTGCCGGCTGCAGCACGAGGGCTGTGGTAGGGCAGCAGAGGGAAGCGGGAGGCGACGCAGCAGTGAAAGTGGCACTGGGAGTGGGTGAGTAAGGGATGCTGTTTGCCAAACGCAGGTGGCTTAGACAATGTGGCCAGTGAGTGCTGAGCAAAAATCTATGGAAAAGGTTTTTACCTCCTGGATGAGAACCCTGCAGTGCTATATTCTTATCAGGTACCCATAAAAATGCCAATTACTAAATGGGCTGTAAAGCCCTGGGCTCAGCTGGATCTTTCCATGTTGTCACCAGTGATATTTGGAGCAACAACGAACTTGTATGTGTGCTTTGTGAGATACATGCACAGCTGTACCTCTAAGGTTTAAATATTGTAACTACAGGACCCTTAATATTTGCTGGGAAAGTGCTTAGCTCTCACTGACTCTACCTGAACAAACCAATCAACTGAACTTTTTGCAGAAAGCAGCAACTTTGGTTGCTTTGGCTTCAGATCCTGCGGCATCTGAGTGACTGCTGCTAGTGGGGTGGTGAGGACCGCTCTGGAGAGCTGCGGCTGCTAAACAACAAAACTAGCAAAATCTGGTGTAAATTCCGCTTAGAATAAAAAGGACAAAAAATGTGACCGCAGACAAATTCCTCTGTTAGCTGCAAGGCTGAGTGATTCTCAGAGAGGAATACATAGAGACACTGGCAGGAGAGAGGCTTGAAACAGTGCTTCCTTCTCCTTGTAGCTAGGGGATCAGCAACAAAAACTGGGGAGCTGAAGCAACAGGGCTTTTTTATGTCAATGTAAGTAAAACATAACACAATGAAATGCGGAGTATCTTCTAGAGGACTTAGATGAAAAATAAAAGTTTCAGACTTGTGAAGATACGACAACAGATCAGCAGGCCCCAGTGCAGCAGTTAAGTCCCCTCTAAACGAGGGCAAAACAGTTACAGTTTGCTATTGCTTCTCAGCACCTTTTGATAAAAAAAAAAATCAGAAAGTAGTCCTAAATCAAAGGATGAAAAAGTTCAAAGGAAAAGGAATAGTCTGTATCCTCACATATGCTGCCCATAAACTCCATAGTGAGACATGAAACACCATTTGGGCTATCCAAAGAATCTATGCATTTGATCACTTGAAGAAAACAAAAGAAAGAAGAAAAATATGAGATATGCCAGCTAATCATCATGACATTTTGTTTAAACTTGAACAGCTTTAGTTTGGTTTGCTGTAAATAAAAATAAAATTTCAGAAGAGGGGTAAGTGAGGCTGAAATTTGCTTACAGGTTTACATTTCCATTTGGTTATGTTACGGGCAACCATTTCAACAGCAGAGGTGGGGTACTTGACATTGCCTTTATTTATTTATTTAGAAAGAGGGAGCTTTGAGAGTTCTGGTTGCACAGCTGCTGAGTGGGTGATTTTCAATCGTTTGGGGCTGAGCACTCAGTTAATGCTCTTCTGTACAACCATGGCTCTACCCACCAGCTCCGGAACGACTGATGGTCAGCAGATATGGTGCGGGGTGACAAGAGATGAGAGGAAGTGCCAAAGGGCAGGCTGAGGCTTTGGAGCCCTGCTGGTGGGGCAGTGGCCAACCCCTCTGACATGAAACCCCATCTTAATTAGGGAAAATCTATCCAGATTAGGCTACTCTGCTAGATAAAAAAATGGCTTATCCCCTGTGTGCACCTCATAGACAGCCTTCCAAATTATTTCATCTATCTGTCCTAAATGCAGCAACAATGACTATTTTTCCAAAGCAGCTGTAAAATCGTACACTTCATAAAGACCCCTATCACTCTTGAATGAGGATGGTAAAATCTTCGCCAAGGTATATACAAATAGCCTAGCACCTTTTCTGACATCCATTATCCATACTGACCAGTCAGGGTAACCCCTCCAGAGGCAGGCCAACAATAACATAAGGAGGTTATTAAATATTATTCATTACCTTCAGTGGAACAAAATAGAAGCCTAATTCGCAGTCTCGGTTCCAAGAAAACATTTGATAGGATCCCAAGAGATTTTTTTGTTCTTTACTTTAAAAGTTTTTAATTTTGGCTCTGAGTTTAGATCATGGATAAAAATGTTTTTCCAGCAAACTATGCCTTGGTGATAACAGCTTGAAATCCCTCCCACCTTACCTCTTGATTTAAAAGGAATGAGGCAAGATTGTCTCCTCTCCTCCCACTATGTGTGCCATCCTAGTCACACTCACCAGGTCGTAAGTGAATAACTGGGAGGCAGCAATACCAGAACTCGTTCTTTCAGATTGTCTTGGAAAACTAGCTCTTCTCAAAGCATTTCCCACTTACCCGTGTCACAGCTAGGACTCAAAACTGATCTATCATAAATCAGTGGCCATTTCTATTGCCCCATTTTGTTAAAAGTATATATAGCCAGTGAATTCTTAGGTGAAATGACTTTGAAATATTTTAGTGTAAAAAGTCTAGTAGAACTATGTCCTATTTTTCAAGAAAATATACGAACTCTATTAAAAAAATATCACTGAATGCAGACATCTGGCAAAAACTTTCTAACAACATTTGGCCTTATATCCTCTCAAACCCAAGCACTTTTTTTAACCCTTGCTCCTTCACTCATTCAAAACCACAGATAAAACCATGAAACAAAGCAGAGAATTTCTGTGGAAAGCCAACCATCAAGATAAAGTATACTCAAAGGAACAACCTTTCCTACTTTCTCGTTAAGTTAAAAAAAATTTAAAAAGAGAGAAAGAAGAAGAATAAATAAGCCAAGGCCATTTCGTGCGGTAAAACCCTGCCCTCCAAGTAATTTTTTGCACTTTCCATTACCAGTATTTTCCTCTTCTAAAATAAAATGCCCCTGCTCACTTGTGAAAACCCAAGCAAAATGACTGGGAGACTGATGAAGAGCTTGATCCTGCAAATGCAAATTAACAGCAGCAGCTCACATGAATGAAGCTCCTTAGAGGTAGAATGTGTGCCAGCACAGCCCTCACTCACTGCACCTTACGCCTGGAAGCCATGGCTCCAGCTGCATGCTAAAATAATCCTTGCCTTATACATTCTTTTTAAACAACAGCAGAACAAAAAATGTTAACGCATAAGCGCTAATGGAGCCCATCAGCTACGATCAAAAGAAAACAGGCTTTTCTCAGCTGGCATTGTTCCACTCAGTAATATTTTTAAGAACAACAGGGGAATGAATGTCCTCAAGATATGTTGCCTGATGTCTTGAGGACCTTTGTAGTATTATTTTTGGAGTCCAAGTGCCCCACAAGCGGTGCAATGGAGGCCTGGAGCTGTCAGACTCACCACCCCCCTGCAAACCAGCAGTTACAGGAAAGGATTGAAGACAGAAAGCTGTCTTGGAGACTGTGCGCTAACTGTAAGGCTATCTCCATCCCAGGTGACCATATGTTTCCATTACTGGAAACAGGTACTAAATTGGCACTTGAAGAAACTAGAGCCATCTCATGCTGCTTCTTAATCAATTTGTATCAGTTATGCAAACTCCAAATATGGGCGAGGTGAACGATCCAGCGCATGGCTTCAGGCCTGAGTGGTCATGATTGAGGCAACATTTCATTACCTATTAACTTGATTTTGATGATCCTGGAAAGTATTTATACATTAAATTATTGATATAATTGATTCTTTCTAAGGTTCACTAGTTAACATATGTCAACATATTCCAACAGTGACAGAATAAATATGTACATGGGAAGATTTCAGAAGATGAAGAGACGACAGCAGCACTCTTTTCTTAGCTCTTGGCTCGGTAATAAATATGGCTGGATGTAACATTTCCAATACTACAACATGCCTTAGTCTCCTAAGTCTGTTAAACAAGAAATATTCAAAACTGGTGCAGAATTAAGATAATTTATTTTAACTAACTTAATATTAGGCACCACGTTTTAACTAGGCAGTTTAGGCTGTGCCTTTATCCAATTAGAGACGCATCCTGAAGAGGATAAACTGCCCAATATGATTCACTTCAGTATCATAAAGTGGGGTCCTGAACTGGGAGCCTGGAATAACTACCTCAGTGTCTGAGCTGGGGGAAACCCTGTCCTCTGGGGTCTGCAAGGCTGTCCCTGGGGTCAATGCCATGCCTAGCTGACTTTGATCTGCCTAGTCCAGAGTCCAGCAGCAGGGAACTGACGGCAGCAGATAGCTCCCCATCGTCTGACTGACAAAGTGTGCATGGCTGAAAGCCCGCATCCTTACAGCTACTTGGGTATCCACTACTCCAAAGACAACTTGTCCATACACTCACTCCTTTCCCTGCACTGTAGTTATCTGTGGTTATCCATTGCATAGTGTGTTTACTTTTATCTTCTGGATCCCAGTCTATGACTTTGGTGATATAATGACTAGGAAAGATATACTGGGATTTTGTTGAGCCTAATTATGGGTGGGATTAACTGCTAAGTAGAAGTCACAGAATCACAGCATGGCAGGGGTTGGAAGGGACCTCTGGAGCTCCCCTCGTGCAGCCCCTGCGTGAGCAGCACCCCCAGAGCAGGGGCACAGGACCGCGTCCAGGCGGGGTGGGAATGGCTCCAGGGAAGGAGACTCCACAGCCTCTCTGGGCAGCCTGGGCCGCTGCTCTGGCACCCCCACAGCAAAGGGGTTTTGCCTCAGATTTCAGTGGAACTTCCCGTGTTCCAGCTTGTGCCCGGTGCCCCTTGTCCTGTCGTCGGGCACCGCTGAGAAGAGCCCAGTCCCACCCTCCTGACACCCGCCCTTCAGACACTGATAAGCACTGAGGAGATCCCCCTCAGCCTTCTCTTCTCCAGGCTGAACAAGCCCAGGTCTCTCAGCCTTTCCTCCCCAGGGAGATGCTCCATCCCCTGAGCATCCTTGTGGCTCTGCGCTGGCCTTGCTCCAGCAGCTCCCTGTCCTTCTGGCACTGGGGGGCCCAGCACTGGACACAGCACCCCAGCTGCGGCCTCCCCAGGGCAGAGCAGAGGGGCAGGATGGCCTCCCTCGCCCTGCTGCCCACACTCCTGTCCATGCAGCCCAGGACACCGCTGCCCTCCTTGGCCCCGAGGGCCCAGCGCTGGCTCAGGGGCACTGGCTGCCCACCAGCACTGCCAGGGCCTTCTCAGCAGAGCCGCTTCCCAGCAGGGCAGCCCCAGCCTGTGCTGGTGCCGGGGGCTGTTCCTCCCCAGGGGCAGCACCTTGCCCTTGCTCCTGGTGAATCCCATGAGGTTCCCCTCGGCCCAGCTCTCCAGCCTGCCCAGGGCTCGCTGGATGGCAGCACAGCCTTCTGGCATATGTTAATTGGCAAGATTTTGGATATAAAAGCAAGCAAACTTCTGCTCTACTGAAAGCAATAGTTAACTGCTCAGGGTTTTGTTTTTTTTAAATAACTGAAAGTAACATGACTCTAAAAGGGGATGTCCTGTTAAATTCTAAGAGATAAATTACCTTGATTTGTAACAGCTAAATCCAGCAAACTTGAAGTGCTCTGCATAATTCCACTGATGGAACCACTTTATGGAAAGAAAACTGTATAAAACTATGTTTATACTGCACTGAGGTTATCTGCAGAAGCAACCTTTGAGCACAGTACAGATAGCCTAACTCTACGGAAGTGTATCAGTAGAAGCACAGTCCAGCTGACCTACATCTTAGCAGGACATTAATAGGAAGCAGATACTAAATCTGTATATGTGTCAGGGGACGGATGTATTATTGGCTTGAGCAAAGTTTCAAAGACCAAAGTTTCACCTCACCAGTCAGCTGAAGGGAATGGGCTATTTCCCTTTGGAAACCTTCTATAAAGTGATCTGTGACTTGGTGTAGGCAGCAGGCAGACCCATTCAAAACAGTGTTAGAGAGGAGAATGGAAAAAGTCAAAGTCAAGAAGGGAGAGAAAAACAGTAACCATTTTTTTATTAAAGAATAGAAGGTAAAAATGTTGTGGGGGGAGGAGTTGGAGGATAGCCTGTGCATCATAGTAACTTGGTTAGATGTCTCATTCCAGTGTGTGCATTAGTGGGAGATAATTAGGAGCTGAAGTGTCCCCCAGCCAGTCAGCCTGCAATTTATGGTGTATTTAGCCATTCCTCAGTGATGAGGAGTCCTGGGCAGGCATTCTCAGAGAGTTACTGCTTTCTCTGCAGCCCTTACATCACCATCCAAACTCTGCAGTCATCATCTAGAAATTTATACCTCACAGCTAACTACTGTTTCAGTAGAGCAAACGCTACACTATTTCTTACCAAGAAGACAGCTTGTGATGATATGCAGCTTTTAAAAGTCTTGTGAGATCCTGCGTATATGATAATGCACTGTTGGCAGCTTGTCAAGGAGAGAACTGCAAAAGCAATCATGTTGTTTGGAGGAAGAGACAATGATTAAAGTTTGGTTTCTGTGGCTTGATGAAGAACTGACAGACAGAGAAGAGAAAAATTATGAGGCCAAGTACATAGCTGATATTAAATTACCAACACTTCGTTTACTTATGCTCCAAACAACCACTTGAGATCTCTTACTTACTGAAACAGTTAAAAATAAAACCTCTAAGAACATTTAACGCTGGCCACAGGCATTTCACGGAAGTTGGTGTTTCCCAGCTCCCCATAGCCATTAGGGCTTCCCTCCTACACCTTGACATGCTTCAGTTAGAAACAGCTGAAGGCACTAGGCTTTTAAACAAGAGTCTATTTACATGAAGCTTTTTTTGGTCTACAACTTTTCCACTGGCGGTAGTGATGATGGGAGTCAGGGTAGGCAGGGCCTCAAGCAGTTTAAGCATCTGTCCCTGCCGAGAGCACATCTGCATGGGATGGTGCTCAGAAGGCTGGCGGCTCGGGAAACACCATCTGCCTCCCCATCCTTCCCATGGCAGCTGCTTCTGCAGGCAGAGGGGCAGGCTGAGGGGAAACAAGCCTCAGGGCTCGAGGCATCAGTCCTGGGGAGCAGGTGAATCGTCTGGTCATGTTGGCTCTGCCTGCAAACCAGGCACACTTTGAGGTGTTTATATTGCTTGAATGCTGTTTCCAATGCTGCTGTAATCATTGTCTTCTACAGCAGTCACAAGATACTGTGCTGTATGCACCCTTCTGCATGGACTGACAACTAGGTATGAAGGCAGGCAATTGTGCAGATTTTGTTCTTAATACCCTTGGATCAGACTGGGCAATTAAAAACATGAGTGTCCTCTGTGTGATTAATATTTTTCATTAAATAATATTTTTGTGATGCTGACTGGGCGCTATCTCTAAGTACACATAAGACTATCACCAAAGATGTGTTTAAACATAGGCAATTCTGTATCAGTTTATCTGCTTCCCTGTATTAAATAACATCACTGACCTTGCTGTTCTTCTAGTTTAGACACAGAAGTGACCCATTTTGAGGGTTGTTGCAAAGGTTTAAGGGGTTACCCCTGCCCTAGCTCATACCCAAACCCTTTTTCTAAATCTTTAAGGAAAGTGGAGGTGAGCTCCAGCTGTGGCAAACAGGGTGAAAAGGCATGGGCACTCTAGGTTCTGCATAGCTGTATCACATTTTCATCCCTTATGACTACAGAGCACCTCTCCAGCAGATGTGGCAGCTGTGCCTTCTTCCATATGCTCAGACTAAACAGAAGGTAGATGAAAAATAGCTGAGGAACTGCTGAATGCAGATGCTTCGCTTGGCCTTACCAACTGCTGCTCATGCACTTGCTCTGAAACTCCCCAAACCTCCTAACACGATTGAACGGTTTCTGGCTGAGGAGACTGGGACAAACCAGGTAGAAAAGGAGGAACGTGTCAAAGAGACACAGAATGGAGGTCATGAACAGAAACAAAGTGTGGGAGAGGGAAAAAAGCAGAGAGAAATAGGAAGAAAAAGTATTAATACAGTGCAATATTCAACAAGAAGGAAAATTATGTGGAGGGGAAACAGACTATGGAAAAGACCCAAGAAAGAAGAGAAGAAGGGGAGGACTTGGCAAGGGAGATAAGCAACATTAACAAAAGCAGTAGATTTCTTACTTTATCTTCTAGAAAACTGCTGCCAAAATAAGATAATACTTAACTATAGTTACTGTTATTAATGCATGTATGTGGACAATGTGAAGGTGAAGAGGAGATTACCAAAGAACATAGCTCTGGCGAGATGCCAGGCACCAGGGAAACTTGCAGGAGGACGATGCAGCAGTTTTCCCGAAGAGAACAGAAACTCTCTAGGGCAACCTGGGTGGAAAGACTGGAGCAGAGGCTCTGCTCACCTGTGGAGGAAGAAGGGCTGAGCAGATCATCAGAAGAGCCTGTTGCCTTTTTCAGTCTCATGGTAGGTTCAAGTGAGGATGTCACAGGCAGAGGGAACAGACAATTCTCATGACATATTTTGGGTCAGAGAAACCCAATTTCTTCTGTAGTTTGCACACCAGTATTGGTGGTAATTCGACAATGCTTTTGCATGGATTTCAGCTGAATCAGCTTTTGTAGTTAATACGATCTAGTGGATGCAGCACTGCAGCAGCAGGATATTGGTGCTATTCCTAGCGGGTGTACTGGGCAGCCTTGAGCATGTGAAATTCCCTGCCTGTTCCTCAGTTTCCCCATCCCTAAATCAGGTAGTGGTACTTCTCTGGTTCGCTAAGATACTCTGAGATCCACAAGAGAAAAGCACAAAATAAGAGCTGGGTGCGACTAAAATGACTTTTTCCCCCTGTGTACACAGAATTAATTTTCTTCTTAGTTTTCAAGCTTTTCACATGTTCTGCATTGCTTTTCTGTTCTGCTTTGTACCTAGATCACATCAGTAGACTTATCTTCTCACTTGCTTTTCTACTTCTTAGACATACTGATATTTCATAGCCTAGTTTTAAAGAGTGAACAATACAGAGTCCCTTATCAGGGTGATAGTAACATCATCCAAGTGCCCAGAAAAATAAAAAAAAAACCCTTTCCTCTTAATCTAGGCATAATCTGCCTATTCCCTTTACCCCACTTTAGAAATATATGCTGCATTGCACTCTTCATTAGGGAGTATGGAGAGATCAGAGGTCATCCACAATACACAGTGCATATTCCACATCCAGCTATCTTTATGAATAGTGGAAAACATAATGAACAGTGTGTAACTTGCTTAAATTTTAAATTTATTGATATATTTTGCTACAGATTATATTGCCTTCACATTTTGAAGGTATTAGCTTGCCAGGAAGTCTGTTTTTAGAAACTACTTTAAAATATCCTCCCTACTCTGCACAAGCACCTATCAAAACCTCATTTCCCTGCACCCTGAGACTTCTACAAACTATCACAGATCTAAAATATCCCACCTATTTGCCCCTTATATTTGTAAGCATTAGTGAAATCTGTCCCCTCAATTTATCCTTTACAAGTAATAGACAAAGTCCCAGTTATATTCACCTATAAAAATAGGAGTGTAGTTCACCACAATAGCTGCTACATTTAGTAGGATATTCCCTAGTGGTGACTAGCCATCCCTAGGAGGACAATCAGGCCCTTTTACATTGTAGGGGAAGAAAAGGTAAATGTTTATCAACCAAATGAAGATCAGTCCTAAAAGGGGGAGATGGGGCTAAGCAAGTCAAACAATAACATTTTATAATATGTTTGTAATTAAAAAGTTACGAGTGACTTCCAGATACCAAAGAAGGAAAAAAAAAAGTTATTATTTATATTTGGCATGATTTTCAAAGTTGTCATTGTACTCACAGGTTCTCATTGAAGTCACTGTAAATTGTGGGTACGCAGCACCTTTGAAAACCTTGCCAAAATTGCCTTTAGACTGTAAGCTCCTTAGGGCAGAGACCTGTTACTCATTTGGCAAATTGTATTGCAATGCTCCTTTGCCTAAACAGGGCTGTTTGTGTAATAATAATAATAATAATAATAGATAACAGATTTGTGCTGTAATTCAGAAATATCTGATGTGGTTCTATAGCCTTCTTATTAACATGTTATTTCAAAACATTAAATAAAAGCTCATTTTGTAGGCAAATCACCAAGGAAGTATGACCAAAGGAAGCTGGCTGAAAACAATTTAGAACCAGAGAGGTGTTTGCTTGGTCAAACCTGGAACTTCCCTTCCACTGCTCATTTCAATCTCACATTATTTGACTCACAGGCCGTCAGCTGGGAGCCTTGGTGAACAGGTAGGCCATGAAATATGCATCTGCCTGCAGTTTAATGAGCATAGAACCTGAAATATGTAAGTACATACATCAGCGCACACACCCTCAACCCTGGGGGTGTTGCTACACTCCCCAAATTCATGTGCAATCCCTCTGCCTGTGCCAGAGACAACTACAAATGCATGTTGACTCACTTTGCCTGGGAAGTGCCGGAGCATTAGGTTTCAAATTCAAAGGGTATCAGCACAACAGCTACTCTTACTTCAGAAATCTTGCTCGGTTCAGCAACTCAGTCTACTCCAGCTGTAACTCAGTACAATATTTTGCAGTTTAATTTACAAAGTAAACTAATTACACACCTTCTCAATGCACATATGAAAAGCCAGCAGTGACAGAAACAACACTCTCACCCCAAGAGTATCAGGGAAGCTGCAGATAGTCCACACCTTCTCAAAACTGTCTGCTTATTTCTCTAAGCCCTGTTTTCCTCCAGCTGTTCCTCATCTGCAGAGTGGGGATAATGATACCCACTTTTCTGAAGGGCTTGGAGGCGGGTGAGGAAGAGCACTGCCCAAGGAAGGTGCATGATATTCTCAGAGGAATGTCTGCTGCACCACTGAATTAGCACCACTGTGGCTCCAGGTGCTGGCTATGTCAGCAGACAGCAATGCAAAATCTCTTTCACTGTACTATTTATCCAGAAGATAATTATGATGAAAAAGAAATAAAACTGACCAGTCCTAATAAATACCAGCCTTTCAGGAATGAATTTGAAAGCCAGTTTTCTAGGTATCAAATGATAGGAATCATAAAGTTAAAGCATGTGCTTACTTTAATGAACCTGGTCAAAAACGCTGTCTGGAGTGTTTATTTATTCATTAATTTTTACTTGAGTAGACAAAGTAAATCTGCCCTTGGTTTTCATAAAATCTTTCTTGCTACATTCTATTTAGTTTAAATTGGCATCTATTTGATTCAACCTGGAAAGCCTAGCCAAATCCAATTAGTGTCATTGAAACTCCTGGAGTTCACTTTTTCTTTTCTTCCCCCCCTTCCCCCCCCTCAGTTTAAGAGCCGAGAGGAAGAATTCCAGAGATCCAAAACTGAAATTGTTCCCACTTTTTACTTGCACAAGGGATGGGATGGAAGGGAGTAAATAACAATAATGTCACGGAAGTTAAAGGCCTGGTTATGGAGCCTGTTTTTGCCTGGCTGGCTGGTTTTCCTCTCTCACTACAATACTTTGCTTTTTTTGCCTTTGTTTTTGTTAAAACTTCCGAGCATCTCAGCTCAAATCCTGGTGGACTTGGTTGCAGGTGGCAAGCCATGGCGCTGCTTCTTTTATTCACAGACCTCAGTGTGCGGCTTGCAAGCAGAGAACCTGAGGTAGTATCTGTTTCTTCTCTGTCCCCTCCACCCCTCTGCGGCTGGAAAGGTCCCCATGGAGCCTGGGCCGGTGAAGGGTGATGGCGCATGGTCTGGCAGCCGGGGGGAAGCGTGCGGTCCCTGCCTCTCGGCTCCTTCACTGACGGCAGGCCCACAGGCCTCTGCCTGCCCGAGGAAGCTGGCGGCACGGGTGCTCCGGCAGCCTGGCAGCCGCCCGGCCAAGGTGGCTCCCCTTCGCTTCCTAAAAGGGTGTAGCTGGGCAGCTGCCGGGCCGCGGGCGGTAGAGAAACAAGTTAATTTTGCTCACAAAAGCTTTGGTAGCTCATTACAGAAAAGGAGCCTTCAAAAATATTGCTAAAATATGAATGTTTTGCAGGGGTTGCCACAGAAACATGGAGAGCATATAATCCAAAATAGGATGTCTAGACAAACTCCTACTGTCTGACCTTTTATGTATTTCCTAATCCAGCCAATCTTGCCAGGCAAATTGGTGACTAAGCAGCAATTCACTTTACATGGTGTCGTAAAGGCCTGACAAGGCCCAGGTCACGGTTATAAATTTCAGTCTGGCTACTTCAGCAACTCTCAGCTTCCTTTACCAGCACAGCTCCCGTGTGGTTTCTGGGCTGTGATGTGTGCTCTGGATCATCGTGAAGTAATTTTGGGGCTGTAAAATCCAAAAACCACAGCTCCGCTGCGAAACAGAGAGCACTTTCATCAGGCAGGACCCCAGAGTTTACGTAAAGCTGTAAAAAGGGAGGCTGGAGAGAGTCCTGGGCAAAAGCAAAATGAAAGGCAGTGGTGCTGGGGCCTGCAGCAGCCACCTCCTTCTGGGGGCTGGGGGCTGGCGTCCCTCTTTCCCCCAGCACACGGGGTGCTGACCACCCGGAGCTAGCGGCACCAGCATGAGCTAGTCATGGCGAGTCACTGAGGTCTTTCTGCTCCAGATTCCCCTTTTCTCCTCCCGGCAGCAGCACCTTTGTTTTCCTTTATTTTCCAGAAGTTGCTGTGCACAAAAAAGCAGCGAGCTCGGATCCTCCCGTTGCGGCAGAAAATCCACTGAATGCCCTCCAGTGATGTGTCATTTATCGGTGTGGTCAGATTCCTAATGAATCCGAAAAATGTCTTTAAAAACAGGGAAAGAGGAAGGGGGCATTGACCCAGTGACCCTTAAAAAGCTATGTGCTTCTAGGTGTACGCATCTATGTTTCTACATATGCTTATACACATGTATACATTCACGCATTTGTACAGACATAGAGATGCACAAGCTCATAAAGGTGAATAGATTTTGCAGCAAAAAGAAACCAAAGCAGTAACTTTTTTTTTTTTTAATACTTTGTTCCACATTGCCCATTCCTTTCTCCCCCACAGAGCAAGATTAGGGGCTGTGCTTAGGCTGAAGGTAGGAGGGCTGCCCTGGGCAGGGGTCTGAGGCAGAAAAACAGTATTGGTGCTTCTGAGTTAAGTTGGTCCCAGGTACATGTTCTGGTAAGCTTATGGAAATCTTGTACACACTGAAGGGACAGGGCTGCATAACACGTATGTTACTGCACAGAAAGCAAGTAAGAGAGAGAAAAGAGAGCTATTGTCAGAAGGATATGGGAGGGAGGACCCAGAATAGGTAAGGGGAAAAAAGTGAAATAAATTACAAGTTGATCAGCACATTAAAAGAATCGTGTGCTGTACAGTATTATATAGTGGTAATTATACACTGTGTATTAAACAGTGGTAAGAATTAACGACTTAATATCTGGCCACTCCATATAGCTTGTTATAGAGAGGTGTTGGATTTTATATATATTTTCTGTGAAGTTTAATTTTCCATGTGGTGTTTGGTCAGGAAATGGAGAGCCCCTCAGGTGGAGTGCCAGGAGAAACCCTTCCGAGGAGGACATGTGCTGTGGTGTGTGGGGGGAAGATCCCAGGGGCGAAAATTTCATCTTCTGAGCTACTCATTTTGTTTTATGCACAAGATGTTGTTTCTACCACAGAGGTTTCATTCTTAAGAAAGATTAAAAAAAAAGTGAAGAAAAAGATTTCTGCGATGCATGGGCATCGATCCATCCAAGCACAAAAGAAATTAACAGCTTGTGAATAATTAGTGATTAATAGGAGGCATGTGAGGAAAAGCACTGCACTGAATCCATGTCCTGCATCGCTGGTAAGCAGCTGCTCCTTTCATCTGGAGGTTCAGAAGTTTCTTCTTCAAAGGGCCATTACCATCACCCCTGCAGCACAGCCCACCGGGTAGAGCCCTGGCATCAGGAGAGCCGGCTCTTAATCCTCGCCCTGCCCTGGTGCAGTAAGCCTGCGGGACAATTGCTTTGCTGCTCTGTGTCATCTCTTCCCACACCTGGCCTTTCTCTGCCCAATTTCCTTGGCTCTTTGGGACAGGCAGCTCCTCTTACTCTGTGTTTGTTCACTGCCTTGCACAGCGAGGCCTTAATGCAGAGGCTGTTAGGTGTTACCACAAACAAATGACTAAGCCACCACAGCAGTGAAAATCTGACAAATTTCCCAGATCCTGAAAAATTTGTCTCCTGATGGGAAAAATTAGGCACCACATGCTTCATATGTAGAGCAGGCAGCTCTTCTTTGAATAAAAACGTACAAGAATTGAAACAGTACTCATGCAGCCTGGGTTGTGTGGGGCACATTAAAAATAGAGGGGACAATAATGGGGGTGACAAGGAGGTCATGGATGTCTGGAAGGGACAGATAAATTAGCGTTTAAAGAATTCCAGTAGTGCAAAAATACATAAGATAATGAAAAAGGAGTGCAAAAAAGTCAGCAGTCCTATGTGAAATCAAATCTAGAAGACTCTAAACCTAACCCTAAGCCTAACCTTAACACTCATGATCATAACCCTAACCCTAACCCCAACAGTAAGTATAAACATAACCGTAACCTTAATAACTATAAGTCTAAGCGTAACCCTGACCCCTAACCCTAACGTTAATGACTATAACACTGAGCATTACTCTAATCCCTAGCACAAGCCATAACACTTAATGCTAAGCCTCAGCCTAACAGTAACCCTAACACGACCCTTAAACCTAACACTAAACCTAATTACTCAGACAATAAACCCAAAACCTAATCTTAAACCCTAAACCCAAACCAAAATCAAAGCAATTCTAGAAGTGTCTAACCCTAACCCTAACTTTAATGACTCTAACACTAAGCCATAACCATAACCCCTAACCCTAACTCCTAGCCCCAACCCTAATGACCCTAACCCTAAGCCTAACCCTAAAAAGCCTAACCCTAACCCCAAAGCTAAGCCTAAGCATAACTCTAACCACAATTGTAAATCCTGGCCCTAAGCCTAAATCCTAACCATAACGCTGATGACCCTAACACTAAGCCTAACCCTGAACCTAAGCCTAACATTAACCCTAAGCCTAACTCAAAGCCCTAACCCTAATTACCCTAACCATAAACCCTAAGTCTAAACCCTAACCATAAACCCTAATCCTTACCCTAACCAGTGTAAGACTGGACCAAACTTCTCACATTAGAAATCATACTTTTCAGGTTTTTTCATTGCAATTTTCTGAGGCCATTTTGCTGTCTAGATTGTGTTATGGTTCCTCTTTGCTTGAATGAAAAAGATAAGCACATGGTGTGATCCTCTGCTTCAGAGGCACGCTAGCTTGGGGGAACAGAGAGTTGTTCCCTTAGAGCTACATATACCTGGGTTAGTCCCCGCTGCTGGTGCAGCTGGCAGTCCCTGTGACATACTCAGTGAAGTCATTTTAGCTACTGGCTGCCAAGAGCTGCCTGCCTGGGGCACAGTGCTGCTGGCCTTCCTCAGGAGGTCCTGCCTCAACACTCCTTCCCATCACTCCTTCCTCCTCTCCTTAGAACCAGGACCTACTTTTTTTTTATTTTTTAAAGAAAGACTCCTGTTCCCTGCAAATGTAAGCAAAATTATATTCTGATGTATGGTTAGATTTCACTGAGAAAATGGCAGTCTGATATCTCTCTCTGTCTCTGCCCTGCCCGCCCCCCTCCCCGTCCCAATGTTATATTACATGTACTTGTCTATATGTTCTGTCATTTTCTGTCATGTAACTGTCAGCTGCACCACTATCCCACCCTTGAAAAATGGGTTATTTATTGGGTATTTATTATGGGTTATTATTTATTGAAAAATGGATTATTTATTCTGTTTGCTTTAAAGTCTGAGCAGGGGTGTTGTGTGTTGCTGTACTACTGGTTCTGGCGGCCTTTCATCCAAGCACTGTTTTCTCTGTTCCCTATTAATGGTCACAAGATGGTCCAGTCAAGAGATAGCACTCCTCTGGAAAATATTTATAAGGGAAGGCGAAGGAACATGCTAGATATTTGTTAACTACAAATTAGCAGGCTCATAGTGCTCAAGGATCTATGACTTCTACTCCATTTTCTCAGATTAATTTTCTTATAACTAAACAGAAAATGTGATTGTGCAAAATACCATGGTATGCTTTGTTACAGAAAGCATAAAATGTACCCTGATGTATAAAAGGAATGCACCTCCAACATAACAGTGAAGCAGGTGGCCAGCAGGAACTACTGACACCATCAATCTTTTTCATCTTTTTATATCTTAGAGAAACAAACCTAACACATACTGCAAAGTTGCAAATTTTACACATGGTCTATATAGCTCTGTTTCCTGTCACTGCTAGCCTCATCATTTCACTTCCACTCCCTCTACTCATTTATCACACCGACTTGTTGCATCATGTAATAATTTTGATTTTCAGCTCCAGAGGAGATAGCTGCCACTTGGTATATATATTCATAGGATGGTGCCTTGATATAATGAGAATGCCAGATGAACAAGTATTAGAGAACAGCAAAAGCCAGCACGAACACCAAGCAGACCCAAACAGAAACATCCTGCCTTCATTTTTTTTTTTACAGGGCAAGTAACATTTTTGTCTTGTTTGA
>VZTV01019147.1:0-23504 GCA_013400875.1 Anhinga rufa
CCCCCAATATATAACTCATTTCCTCTCTGGCATGATAATGGCTAAAGTATCAGTTACTCAAATCCGCCTCATGCTTCTATTGCACACCCATTTCTTTGGTTTCTTTTGAACGTGCTTTTTTAGATAAATAACTCTGAAAGAACAACAATTATATTTACAGTAAAGTAAAAAGTTTTCTTGCTACATTTTCCCTACTTTTAAATCAAGTAAATCAGCAGTCTGCAGAATTTGGTAATCAGTTTTTCAATTAAGAACTTAAAAACCGTAAGGAAAAAAACCTTCTGAACTACTAAAAGCAAGAGTTACTAAGCTCAGTCACCAACACAGCCAATAAATGTTAATTTTCTGGTAAGCTGGAAACATGAATAAGAAATTCTACTTTCTTTGCCTGACTGAGCCTTTAACAAAGAAGCAGAGGAAGCTATTTTTGTCTTTCAGATATGATAATTCAAAATTATCCAGCCTAAAAATGGATCACTAAGCCAGAGAAAAGGTCTGACTTACAGTAAAGGCCAGATGCATCTGTAGTTATAGCTTATGCCTAAACACTCGCTAGATGGGCATTTCTCACAGAGTTATCTGAGACATCGTCCGCTCTTCAGAATTCAAGTAAGCAGCCACCTTTTAGCTTTGCTGCACTTTTCAACCCCCCATTACACATTTACGGAAACAGCTTCTCCAATAATGACTTTTATGTGCAGCTCCGTTTCCATTCTTATTTAGCTTTTGCCTCTCATTCCTTCCCGCTATTTCTATTATCTTTATTTCTTTTCCAGTGTGGATTTATGTAGTTAAAAACCCCTAAAACTTATTCACAATATTACAACATCCTAAAACTTTAATCTTGTAGAATTAGTATTTCAACTTTCCTCTGTATAAATACTATTTCCATTTAAAACCAGTCCTCCTCCGTCAGCTGTTAAGAGTTCTCCCTCAACTCTTACCTTCTTTTCAACTTTCTCTTTACCTTCTCCAGAAAGACCACTTTAAAGCCTTTCACAAATTTCACAGAACAAACCACAAGATCTCATACACCTTCCACCTATAACAGTTCTCTCACAAATTATACAGTAACTATTTGAAAACAGAAAGGTAGTGCAAATCAATTTCATCTCAAAGATAGTGCTCCAACTAATTCTTGTTCAGATGGTTTTGGTTTTTTTTTAACCCATCAATTTGCACATCCTTACTTGTAAAGCTACCATTAAAGCAAAGAAGAAAAAAAATAATCTTATTTCATAGCATCCTAGAAAATTGATTACAGTTTCACAGCTTGCACCAAGATAACTTGGAAAGCTCTCTAGGCACACAGAGGGTTGCAAACTGATGTACAAACATGCAGAATCCCTTACTTGTGGGTGCAAGATGCTAAGTGACCTGGCTTACGGAACTAAGTCTATAGCAAAAATTCATGTACCCTGACATCACAAAACAGTCTTCCGAATAAAGAAAACTACTCTCTGCTGCTCTTTGTATGTTGGGTTTGGCATGCTATACAGACATTTGGTAGCGTGCATTCTTCCTGAGTGTCCTTTGGCCCCCTTTAACCAGGTTTCCACACCCCACCAAGGGCTTCTTCAAGTTTGTCTCTGTAAGCTGCATAACGCTTCTTTAAGATTTGCAGTTGCTCATTTTCCTCTTTGTCCAGTATACGCAAGAAATTTTGCAGTTCAGGAATACTAAAAGCTTCCCACTGGAAAGAGAGAGACACGGATGGATGAATCAACAGAAAATAGACAAATAATTTATATGTACAGTATTTTTAAACAAAACCTCAGACACGCAGAAGAATTTCAAACTGAAACAGTACCAGGCACCCTCCTTCAAATCTTAGGGATCTGAAAACATTGCTCTTTTAAACCATTTTTTGTTCTGCAAGTAATGGGGTCAAGTCTAACCATAAACAAAATGCTTACAAAAGGCACAAAGTAAATATAACAAGAAAAAAAAATTGCTTCCAAAAAATGGATCATCTTGTCAGCACAGATCAAACAGGAGCCCACTCATCCATGAAGTTAAACACACACACAAAAACAGCACAAGTGTAACATACCATAACTTCTCCAGTTTCATGCTCACGTAGAACAAAACTGAGCATTTCTGTTCTGGGGCCTGCCACCAAACGCAGGTAGAGGGGATGTTCTCGGTCTGACAGCTTGCATGTATAAACTGCAGGAGGAAAAAATCACAGTAATTACCATCTTTACTAAGGATGTAAACATTAAATGTTTAATTTACATTTAAAACTCCTGAAACTGCTCTCAATGTCCATGGAAGAAGGCTGATTCTAAATGCAAGAACACGACATTGGCAAAACACGCTTTTCACTAAAAATACCTTCTGCCTCTTCTGGTACGTCCAAACACAATATACAAACTTCTAACAGCAGCCAGTGCGCTGGGAGAGCCGCGTGTGCCCGTGATGCTTGTCACCTCAACAGCTCTCTGCCAGCGCAGGGACTTCAGGCATCACAGACACCATGGCTTCTCTTTTTAACTATCTGTCCTGTAATTTAATCTTGCAGATCTGCAGTATATCAGGCTACCTGAAATTTAGAGCCTGATGAGGGGGGACATCTTAAACATATAATGACCGCAAGGCACAGGAGATCTGTGTGTACGGTGTAGTGGGTTCTCTTGTCTTGTATGAATCATCCTGAAATATCCCCAAATCATTTACTCTTACATGTTACTTTTCATAAAGAAGAAGAGGTGAGAGAGAGCAAGATTGTCACCTCCATTTATCTGAGTTCTTCCACCCTGCGTATTTCAACTACTCCTACAGCACAACTCCATCCCCAAGCCCCTTCACTACCAAAATGCCACAAGCCCAACTTATACCTTGGTCTTCCTTGTGACAGCGTTTATAAAGTGCAAACTTCGCAGGGTTGTCAGCCACAAAAAACTTTTTGAGCAAGGCCTCAATAACTTCACGAACAGTATTGGTGCTGCTGATGTGAAGGGTATTCACGCAGCCATCCGGCAAGTAAAAAGCAGTTTCATTATTGCTGTGAGCACACCTCCCCTGGCTCTGGGAAGACTGCACAGTGATCGGTCTGCATAGTTCCATCTGAACTTTGATGAAGCCAGTGTAAATCCCATTCGCATTCTGCATCAGGAGAGAAGTATCGAACTGTTAAAATCAGTAACGACCAGTCGTGACGTATTAGTGGATTAGGCAGATTAACACGGTCATAGTGAACACAACTTAAATGTCACTGTAATATCTGACATCTCATAGGAAAGATTTTGTTTCAATAATTCAGACATTTATTCTTTCTAGTATTTCTGCTGAATATTAATCTGTTCTTAATTACACCTACTGAATTCTAAGAGTATTAGGATCTCATCAGGCAAGAAGTACTACAAACTAGTGATAAGTTTTCACATTAGAAAAGAACTATGAGGTGAAATAGACCACTAACAGACATCTTTAACAACAGATTTTATGCACAAATACAGAAATTAATCTCCCATATTAGCTGTGCTTATCAAATTAGACTAAGGCATTCAGCTGCTCAAATCCTGTTGTAATTCAAAAAGAACCAGACTAAATGCCAATCTAGTCAACATTTCAAATTATTTATCCCAGTTTCTTCTGAAAGACAAAATAATAAAATCAGTCAAACCTTATTGAGCTAGAAAACTTTAGGCAATCTGGGTTTAGGCATAGTAAGTCCCGACCCACATGCAAACATGTAACAAAAATCTTTTTAGTACATAGTCATACTTACACGGTTTAGGATATAATGGAATTTCAAGATTTCCATATACTATACAGCCAGAGGAATACATAACATATCAGAAAATATGTGGACAACGCAACAACTGAATAACAGCTTGCTAGGCAGATAGATGTGAATTTTATTAGTATGGTCTGCAGTAAGCTGGGCTGAGCCTTAGACCTGGTCCCCAGTCCTTGGAAATGAAAAAAGATCTACATGCATTCTGTTGTCTGTATTGTCTGTGTTACAGGGGTGGGGGGAAGGAAGTCTCCTCATGCAGAAAACCTGTATGACTACAAATTAAGTCTCCCATCATAAACATTGCATGTTTTTAACTTTTCTCATTGGTTGAGCATCTTTATCAGAGAAATACCTGACAAAAATTTATCTACACAAACAGGATAAATATATCTTCATGTTTACCAGCTGATGATTTTCAGCTGACAAATTTACATCTTAGTGTCAACTGACAGTTTACCTTAAACACATTTCAAACGACGTATTTTTTTCTACTACAGTTTGTTTCAATCCATGTAAAGAGAGCTACGTGGATGAAAATATTTCAGATGTGGGATTTAATTTCCAGATCTAAGAAAGAGCCTCTTATAAAGTCATTGAAACAGAGATTTCGTATGTAAGATGCTGAGACTAAAATGATTCGCAATGCACTACAAAGTCACAGTTCAATTGCTCCTGTTAAAAATCAGAGGAATCCTATGCAAAACTTACCAAGGTCATCTTTAATTTATCAGTGACAGATGAATTATAGCTTTGTATCTTCTCTTTAACTTCTTCTTTACTGAGATAAACATGAGGTTCTCTCTCCTTCTGAACATCCTTCAACAACAACAGAGACAGCAGTTTTAGAAAACAAAATAAGACTATTTTATGACTTTGGATATGAGCGTTCCTAGTCCAAATCATCATTATTGCACAGAGGCTCAACATACAGTAGTGAGCTGTACAGCAATAGAAAGGATTAACAAGTCAGGCAAATCAAACAGAACACTCAGACTGAATGGAGACAGTTAAATCAACACACCCAAAGACACTTGTGTCCTTTTTTTGCCAACTGTTTTCATTCAAATATTTAATCAGCAGTATGTAAAACAGCTCAGCTCATTTTATGGCTTGATTTGCTCATGTCAATGCTATGCAATATCGTTAAGAATACAGTTGCAATTTTCATGAAATATTACTTAGGGCACAAATGGGTATTTCTAAACAAATGAAGAACATATATATGAAAATAGCAGCACCTCCTAACAAGTAACACCAGCAATCCCAATGTGTGCCAACAGCGTGAAAGCATCCCTGCATTCCAGCGTGACAGACAGCATGTTACCCACAGGGTCACTGACTTACTACGTGAACCATCACAAGTAAATCTCCAGCTATATAAAGTTACACCAAATTAATGTTTTTTTTCCATGGGGATGGCCCCATTAGATTTTTCAACTGCTGCTTTTACAAGCTTGCTACAGATTTTACATGCAGCAGTAAAACCAGTCCCTGGAGTTGGATTTTATCCCAACAAGCATTTGTTCCCAATACATATTCCTGCAGCAAACTAGCGTTATAAATACACTCCCCATTTCCACCACTCACACAAATGCCATATATAGTATGAAAGAGTTTCAGCTCTCAGCTGTAGCGATTTAAGACTTCACTTAGAAAGGGAGAAGCAGCTTTGAAGAAGCTTGCAACTTTCAGGGTACATCCGAACACAGATGTGTACATTCACTATATTGGCAAGCCATCAAGTCACAGTGTTCCAATCTGTCCTCACAAGCACATCCCAGCGGAGCTTATCCTAGGAAAGGATTTCCCTGACTTCAGTGGCCAATCCTGTATTATAGGTTTTTGGACACCACTCGGCACTCACTTCAGTTTGCTAGCCACAACCCCAAGGATGAGCACATCTGGTGTGGACCTGTAAGTTTCCATTTGCTAGAAAGAATCTGCAGCATTTTTTCTCTCTCCTAATTTAAAACCAGCTAGTTTTAGCTCTTTGGGGCTTAGTTTTGCTTTTCCTATATGATATTTTACTAAATGACATGCTGGAGTAGACTTTTTATAGCTATGGGAAAAAAGAAAGGTGCGGTCCGAATAGAGAACTGGAAGCCAGAAGCCTTGAATTCTGATCTAGGCTCAGAGAGTGATTTTCTACATAACACAGAAAAAAAACATACCTTTGTTTCACAGATCAGGAAACTGAGGCAAAAAGGAACACAGCCAAATACAACTCTCCTATTAGCTCCTTAAGCACAACTCTAAGATTGTGTAGCATCTTGTGCAGTTGCCAGACCTTGCCTAGTCTATTACAAAATACCAAATTACTAAATGCTTTCAGAATCCAAGTCTCCATTCTCACTACAGAAATTAAGCTTTCTTGCCCTTCTGTTTTTCATCTTCCCCCTCTCCCAAACTGCCATAATATTGACAGATAAAGTGAGAAGTTTAAATGAAGCTGTATCTCCCCAGAGGCCCTTGCAGCTTTGTAGTGTTCTATTCAGTGGTAAATGGATAGTTACAACACAGAGCAGGCACAGGAAAAAAAAAATCTAAGTAGTAACTTTTTCTCTGAAATCAAAGTAAATGTTACCGCTGTTTTCATGCTTAAAATAAGTATCAAAAGCAATGGCCCATAGTCAGAGTCTGGAAATATGGGCACTCTAAATATTGACTTCAAATAATATGGGAGTAGGCTGAGACAACCTTAGCAGTGGATACCAATGGGACAGGGAACAGTCCGCAGTCCTCTGGCCACAAAGGTCTGACAGAGCATTTGCCATCTATATGGCCGATTTCAAGAACCAAGCTTTAACTTGGAACATGTAGCTGCAGACAGGCCCCTTCGTGTGGGTATCAGCCAAGACTCATCTCTCTGAGAGATGAGTGTGTTGTAGAGTTCACACCTCCCCAGTCTGCTAACACTACTGATACTAGACTTCTAATAACAGACACCTGTTTCAATATTTATCATTATTCTGTTGCTGATGGTTCAAGCAGGTACCTCTTATCTACCCTGCTGGAGCTGGTTAGCATCACGATTTCTGAAGTCATACACAACATCTATTATTATCAAGAGAAAACACTAACCAGAGAAGAGAAAAACATTCACCACCTTTCCTATGTTCAACCCCTCAACCTTTAATTAAAAAACCCAAACAAACAAAAAACCCAAATCCAAACAAAACCCCCAAAACCTCAACAAAACTTCACATAACTCCTGTGCACCTCAAGAGATTTGATTTCACAGAAATTACTTTTAATAATCATAGATTACAAAGAGAACCTATTGCCTTTAATTACATAGGGTAAGTTCACAAGGCTGACAGCTAGAAGACAACCCATCTACATTCTATTAACAAAAGAGAGAGAGGAAGAACTCGGTAAACAAATCAGTAAGTACAAACAGACAGCAAGAAGTAACTTTCTCCTATTTTCATATAGGAGAGTTTTCATATACATTTCTGTTCTCCCAAGAAGTCACATTTTTCTATCAAAGTGATAGAAATTTGCTTAGCTTAGGAAAGACACAGCCCTGTGAGGTCCCTCTAGTCCTGTGGACTGCCATTGAACCAGGCACAATGAGTGAAACCCAAGTATAGCACCTAAGCAAGCCAATTTCTGCTGGACTTGGTCCGGCAATGCCTTGGAGCCAGGTCTGCAATCTGTATTGGAGACAACAGTGCCAAACGCTAAAAAGGCTCTTGATAGAGTCAAACACATTTGCAAGAGCGGGTCTGAGGGTGAAAGGACTGGGCCCCTGACAGTCCCTGACTCAGACCTAATCGTACACATCTTTGTTCTCTCATGGTTTCCTCCCTTGCAAAGATAGTGTTAGTTATTTGAAGAATGCCACTTTGGTGCCTGGTAGAATAGAAGAGACCTTGAATAAGCTCGTAAATTCATTGGTAACATAGACTCCAGATATCAGTGCCGAAACAGGCGCCAGCCTCCTGTGATAAATCCAAGGCCCAAGGACTGATGAGCTAATTCAATGACTATATATAGGCAACGGAAACCCAAAGTTCAACCATCGGACAGGTGAGGAAGACCTTCGGAGACCACTAGAGGACCCTGAAGACCACTAAAAGGACAATTATGCATGCAGATTGGACTTTTACATATGTTAATGAATCCTTGGGAACCTTATGACTATGTATGACCTTGTAGCATATAATTTTTGGAAGTTTACGGAATCGGCGGAGCACTCATGGTGGAACAATCCCCAGTGCTGCCCAGCGCTGTAATAAAGAATGCCTGCTTAATAGTGACTTTGTTGCTATTGAGTTTTATTTCGGGAGCTTTCTGAATACTCCGCTTCCTCTTACGGGGAGGTTCGGACTTTGAAGGATAGTATCCGCGAATTTTTGTATCAAGGGTACTGGAACTGATGGGAACAACGGGAGAGAAAGAGGCGACTGCACGTGCTGGCAATGAACTAGAGGCAGCAGCTCCATCAGGCTGGTGGTAAGGGGGACAGGCAATCAGCTGATGTTCAGTATAACGCAGTCTTCTCAAGTGATGATCCGCTACAGAGCTGTGGATCACCAGGGGAGTCATTGTTCCCTCACTGAGTTAGACATGACTCCCTGCTTGAACATACCACTGGAATTTCCGCCTCCTTACATCAGCACTTGAGGCCAGGCAATTTTGGCAAATTTTAACTCAGCACACAGAAAATGTAGAGCCCTGCTTATGTCAAAACTGAGATAACCCTCTTCTGCAGCATACTGCCAACAAATGTAGCTGTAACTCATTTTCTAAACAACCAAAGCTTGTGCCTCAATTAATTTTAACAGCATATAGATTATGCAGCACTATGAACTGAAAACAAAGAAGGACTACTAGGATTAAAACATTAAAGAATAGGCCCAAATCCATTCAAGAAAAATGCTATACACCACAGAAACGTCATTTATTTCAGTCATAATTTTCACTCCAGCCCACCATCCTTGATCGTTAAGACCACAAGACAGTGAACAGTGGAAATTATCAGTCACAGGAAAGGAAATATGACTGAAGGAAACCTAAGCCCAAGATCTTCATGAATGGAGATACTCTCCCGCTCCCAAACAAAAGTCCAAACCACTCCAACTGCACACACATCAGGGCATATTACTTCAACCAAGCAAACAAAAACTCCTCGCTAGCTAGGCACCAGTGCCTACAGAAAATCACATTGTTGTCACACAGACTGCAGACAGTCAATCCCACATGACTGCTGTCAGGAGAAAGCCAACAAAGGGATACCTCACAGAGTTTATTATGAACAAGAAAGCCTCAGCCCCCTGATTCACTGGATCAGCTGCTTTCAGTGAGTATCATTAAGTAGCATACACAGATTTGAGGCACCTGTGTATTTTAGTTTTCCTAATTATACTTAACCAACATGAAAAGAGAAGCTGACAAGATGGTATACAGCTTTTTTCCCCCAACTTTCCTGGAGCTGAATTGCTCTCAGTATACAGTGGCACTTAACTTTTGCCATACAGCTTTGCCTAGCCATGCTTTAAGTTAAAATAAGTCAGTCTTCTCTGACCAGCACACTGAGGTGGGTGGAGGAAGACTTGGCAAACTCATTTCCCACAATTCTCTTATTCCCTTCTGTATTTCTCACCTCCCAACAGGGCCCACTAATGGAAAAATCCTCTGCTAACTCTGCTTAGGTCCAGAAGATCAAATTCCACTTTGTTATCTCAGCAGCTGAATTTATTACCTGTAGAAGACCTTGAATCATCCAATACAACAGCAGAGTAACAGCAGTTACTCTAACAGCTCATCTACACCATGCTTTACAATATGCTTGTATCACCTTGCTCTGAAATGGCTATTGAGTGGTTGAAGCCACACCTGCTCAGGGTGGGACTACTGGAAAGCAATCACTCCAGCCTCAGCTGTTTTAAACAAAGGAAAAAGGGCATTTCAGAGGTGAGATTTAGATGTTATAGCCAAGTATGTCCATCATCAGTTCTCGTGACAGTTCTGCCTGGTCTGGTGAGAGAAGCCACCAGTCTGTCTCACCTGGTGGCTCACCCAGCCCAGGACAAAAGCTGCTTTTTCAACTGTGGCCCTCCTGTGCCCCCCAGGCGTGCTCTGCAGCCCCCGGCACAGCTCCTCGGGGCCAGCACACTGCTGAGGCATGAGGGGCAGCACGATTCAGCCAGCCAGATTCGGACACAGCTGATTCATCTCCAGCTCCCTACAAAACGCCCAGTGTGCACACCTCACAAAATCTGTACGCTGGGAATTGTGAAACTGCTTTTCTTCAAAAGTTAGGCCTGGTGATGAGTTTCCCCAACCACAAATCCTTGCGCGGTCACAGTAGCAGAACGAAGTATAGGCACAGTCAGCACAGCAGTTCACGCCGTCTTCTTCTGTCAGCCAGGACCTAGATGCTGCTGGGCTTAACAATGACACTTTTGGGTGCTAGTGTTCAAAAAAGGAATTTTTTCTATAAGACAATGCACAAACATTTCAATGTTATTTTCATAAAAAAACCCAACCCCCCAAACTTGAGTTAGGTGTGACTCCTCTGTCACGTAGCCAAATGATAATAAGTAGTAATAGCTGACATGTCTTCACCCCTTCCTCCTCCCAGCCCAATTAAGTGTGTTTTCCTCATCAGAGATCCTGGTCTCCTTCCATTCCCTGCTTCTCAGGTTATCTGCTACTTCCTCAGTCTTGCACAGATGCGAAAGAAAAACTAATCTCAAGGAGACACTTGAATACATCAGAATCCATATAGATTATATACTTGGGTCCAATACACTATTTCTAGTCCAAGCTATTAACTTCCGTGAAAATCATGCTGTCCTTCCCAACACTTACAGCACACACCATTGGCAGCCATTTGTATTAAAGCCATTCCTCAGGTCAACCAAAGCAGCATTTCATTCTCAAATGAAATTCCTAAGCAACAGCTGCCAGTGAGAGGGAAATGAGGCAAGTGCTTTCATTTCCCCAAGGGGAATAGCTAGTCTTTCATTAGAGCTCATGATGCAATGCCTCTTCACAGTTGAGCTTCCTCTCAACAAAAAAGAGGCAGAAGATGTTTTTTTGGTGGTTTCTGGTTTGTTTTTTTTTTGTTTTGTTTTTTTTTTTTTTTTTTTTCTTTATTGCCTCCACCCCCCATGCACATCTCATTTATTGTATCGCAGGTGTTTAGAGAAGCGGCACTCTCTTTTTAACATTTATGCCCTGTGCAAAGCCCCGCAGAGACTAGTTCAGCATGAATCCTCAAGGAACACAACTAAAACTGCACAGATTACAATTAAAATGAACTGCAAATCAAGTTGTAGTCCACAAAAAGAATTGCATCACATCTGGGACTTCCATGAAGTCCATGTCCTGCAGTTACTGCCAAACCCTAACCCTGCATGCAGTAAGCACTAAACTCAACAGTTAGCAAGCTGCTATGGGATGAGGCTGTGGAAAAAGTTCCACAAAGACAACCCCAAAACCCTGAAGCCCATTTCCTCAGGATCCTTGCCTTGAGACAGAGGCATGGCTTCCCCAAACTGCTATAGGCTTTTATTTATGGAGGAATACAAGAAAGTCTCTTCTATCTATTTTCACAAAAATTCTAGAAATTCACGTCTCTGAGGAATGGGGAACCAAGCTCCTCTTAACATTTCAGCTTGACAGACAATGGAAAATAAAACGGACAAAAGGTTAACCTATCCCAGAAACACATTAAAGTATTTTCGTAAGAAATCTAAACATCTGAAGACCTGTGGGAGCTCAAGACAACTTTTAAGCCATGTCAGTCCCTGTCACCTGCCCTCACATTTCATATTAATCCCACACCTATAGTAACCCTTGATTCAGTCAGATGAATGAAGATGCCCTGATCTTGCTGTAAATTATGGCCAGGAATCATTTTTGAAGTAAGACAACTAAGGTTTTGACAAATGAGAAATACAGCCTAATCTAAATTAAGAAAAACAAACAAACAAAAAATCCAAGTCTTGTTAAAGTCATAAAAAATGCAGCTAATGAGTCCTATTTACATAATGTTTGCATTAAGGAAAGGATTTAACTAACAGTGCTATCACACAACAAAAAAAGCCTAGTAGAGAATACAAGAAAGAAAACAGAGAAAGGGACTTCTGATCCCAGTTGCTGCTATTTCTACAAGCAAGAACGCTCTTTCCTACAGCCTGCCAGCACCCCCATAGGAAAGAAAGAAATTGAAGCCTTGCAATTAAATTATTTTGAAACAAACATCTTGCTTCTTCCTGATGCTAACTCTCCTGAGAACAGAGCAGCTTTGCCAGCAACAGCAATTCCTCCTTCCATCCCTGAGCCCACACTCAGAAGATGTGCTCTTGCTTCATTTGAAATCCTGAGGATCACCAGGGAGAGCTACCGGTCAGGCCCATCCACAAATGGTCAGAGACACCAGTAACCAGAAGGGTATGGAAAAGACCAAATGGGGGCAGGGAGGCATATTAGTGTCCAAGCAGCTCCAAGCATTGCACCTTCTCACGTAGCTGCACCTTGAAATGTTTATGTCCTCCTGAATGGACTGAGGCTGCTCCCTGGGTCAGGGAAAGGGGAATGTTCTGACAGGATGGATGTGGGCAGAATAACCTCTGCATCCTCTTTAGTACCTTTTGCTTTCTGCACTCAATGTGATCTGCTTCCCACCTGTCAGTGGCACACAGGGCAAGGAAGCAGTCTCTTTTAGAAAAGACTTGTTTTTCTAAGCAGGTTTGACTGACCTGAGCCTTAAACAATTATCCTGACAGTCAGGGTGAGTTCAAGAACGGCCTCCACCGTGCCCTCCTGAGGTAGCAGGAGAAGCAGTTCCCTCCCAGGCCAAGTGTATGGTACATCCAGTCTGGTATGCCACCTCCAACAGTGACAGAAATAAAGGCTATTTCCAGTGAGCACGTGAGCCTTTTCTGCAGCCTCTCTGCTGGAATACACGAGCGTTGTAGCTGGAATTTAGAGGGCACCTCCCTTCCGCGTCTGTTCAGCGTCCATTTATGGACCTGGTGATTATGCATGCACATAAACCCTTTCCAAACCTGCCTATACTGCCCATCTCTACACCTCCTGTGGCAGCAAGTTCCAGAAATTCATAACTGCAGTGTGAAGAAGTACTGCCATCTGCTTTAAGCTGATCTTCTATAAAGGCAGAGGATAACTTCTGTTAAATGCATTGAGTGCCCCTTAATCCTAACATGGCAGGACCTGGTGAAGCCGAGTTTCACAGTCAGCTTATCCATCACCTTTGATTTCGTAAACCAGGATCGTATGCTTCCTTTTTCCTTCTCCAAAATGAGGAGCCCTGGACTCCTTAGTCTTTCCTAAGGTAGCTCCGTCCTCTCAATCATTTTGGAGAAGGGCAACTAACGGCAGTGTGCCCTTCCTGAGATGTGGCGACCAGAGCTGCAGGCAGAGCTCGCGACATAGGTACAAAGTGTAGGTGCTCTTTGCTTATTCATTTGTACACTAGAGGTCTGTGAAAAATCTTTACCTAAGATACCTGTGATGCAACGCAGTCTCTCTTCCAGGGCACTTCCACAGTGGTTAAAGAAATCCCCATGCAACTACCACAGCTTATAATTTTAGCATCATTTTGCAAGGTACAGGTACTCCAGTTTGTAAGTAAATACCTGTTACTTTCAGCCTATTTGCAGTTTTTCCCCAAACACCATCACTCCCTGTGGCTTGGCATACTAATGAAAGCACTGAATGACAAAGGGTACAGTAAAGCATCATGGCTCCTGTCTGACCTCGCTGATGTAAACACTCATGTTTATATGGTGAATATTTTTAAGTAGCAGAGAAACAAAGCAAGAACTCTAGCTTCCCTTTATTCCTTTTAACAAATTATTTTCTTTCCAACAGAGGCAATATAAACACATTAATGTTCAGGCATTGTGAAAGGAAGGCTAGAAAAAGAAATCTAGTTGTTGGTGACATTAACATTGCTGCTTAAGTTTCGTTTACGTTTATCATGACCTCACCTCTGAAAACCCCTAGTTACAGACCCTGTCATACCCTATATGGCTGTACTTTAACTACTGGCATGCAACCCAGTCTTAAAAAGCCAGTCATCTGTTTAAAGTGAAAACCAACACTATGGAGAATAGTATCTGAGGCTTGGCATTAGATTCTGTCCCCAAAGACACAGCAGGTTTTATGCAGATTTGTACTTCCCCCCTCCCCACATTATGACACATTTTTAAAGCAATATGTTAAATATTTTAAGTAGAATTTCACAGCTGTTTCAGTGATGTGTATTTCAGTAAAACTAGATGTAAGAAACATCAAAAACAGTAAATAACCTCTTTCAGGTCTCCTCTACAGAAAATGTGAGAGTTTTGACTACTGGCTATTTAAGCAGATAAACGGTTTAATGAAGTAAAATGGAGTACTGGCCTCTGCAGCCTGTACAACAAAATCTAGCTTTAAGCAGACAGTTAGGAAACAAGCTTATACAAGATATCATATAGAAAACTAATTAGCGTATCTTGAAAAGAAGGTTAAGTATGATCTAGAACCTGAGCTATTAACACAGTTAGCAATCAGACAGTTAAGTAATACTAGGACCATGGGTCATTACACCACAGTATTTGCATGTGACCCCACAGTGCAAGAATCCAACATGCCCTATCTAACAGACGGCAGGAGAAGGTTGCTTGCTATGACAACCCCCCACCCCAGGTCTTCAAATGCAGCTATTTACATTTTACATTAAAATTGGTATTGGAAACCAACCAGCCGTTCCTGGGGAAGCACAGTGCGGAAAGCAAGCCCCATGCCAGGCCAAGGCACGCAGTCTTCTCCCTGTGCTATTGCCGGCACTTCTCAAGTCTGAGGCCAGCTCAGACATGGGCCTTGTCTCAGCAGAAGCTGGGTGATGTGCCAGCTTTCGCCATGTGTGTCAAACACCATTTGATCTTTACAGCAACATTCCCTTCCCAGGTTTGGCTGGGTAGTTCAAAGATTGTGTCATCAAATTATTTTTCTAAGCCTTCTGACAAAACCTGCCTTTATTGAGACAATGCAACAACTTCCTAGCCAGGCCCAGCTTCAGGGCTGAGGTTAGACAGGAATGGTGAGCCTGCACATGGTCACGGTCCCACCAACCGAGTCATTTTTGTTTGGATTTGTTCTACTTGACAGCAAAAGGAAAAAAAAACCCAAACCTCTTAAAAGTTGCACAGTAACAATTCCCATCTAGGAAACATCATGTAACGCATTGGCTCTTCGGATGTAGCACAGCCCTGACAGCTTTTCCCTTACCATGGACACTACAATGACAACAATGTTGTTTAAAAAGATGCACAATCTTCTCAAGCAAATACTCGTCATGGGGGGAAGTTCCTTGTTTGAGGAACATACAGTTCCCTAAAAAATTAAAGAAGTTGCTGTCTCTCTCTTGGTCAACCAGGTGCTGACCTCATATCTGAAACTCTTCTGAAGAGAAAAAGCCCTCCTCTATTGCACATGCATCTCAAAACCCCACAAAATTTAGGAAGCACAACTATTTGTTTTGCAAATAAAATCCAAATTTTAAAGGCCTCAAAAGCCCATAGCAAGGCAGGGACAGGAGGGGGGCGGGATGTTAAAAGCTGTAAGCTATCACTGGTATCTTTAGTAAAGTACACATCCTATAAGCCAATAAAGCCAAAGCAACTTCTTAGTATGTTCAATACAATCATGAGAAAACCATCATATGCATTTACAGTCAGCTGACGTAACTGCTGTTTTATATACATACACATCAAATGGTAAGAGCTAAAAACTAACTCCATCTAAAATGTAATAAAGTTTCCAGTGACTGCAGCACTCCAACACACAAGTTAGGCTTTCATGAAATAAGCCTATAGGAAATATTTTTACACCAACACTACCTCTCTCACTGCACTTTTTGTAATTAACACTCTACACAGCTTCCACAGAAATACTTAAAAAGGAACCAGCCTCCTCAAAGAGGCGTCCAAATTAGGTATTTCACATAGCGCAGACAAAAGGAGGCACCCCTGCAGTCCAGCCTGCATGAAGGATTTCTTTCTTTTACACTCCAGAAAATTTGTGTCACCTGGCACATTTTGTAACAGCTAATACTGTAATGCATTGCTGCACCCTCCTTTATAGCCTTTATATTAAGATGTTTTATTAAAAATAAGGTAGTATCCAAAAGACATTTCTGAAGCAGTGTGCTACAGTCATTAGCTTTACCTACTACTGCCAGATCTGATCTGGCAAAAAAAAAATCAGTTCAGTATTTCAGGAAAGAAAAAAGGAGAAAGGGCAAACTAGGTGACCACCTCAGCACCACCACCATGTACTAGTATAGCGTAAGCTTACATTGACCTTAATGATAGTGTTTTACAACCTCTTAAGACTGGGGATATAAAAGGGAGGTAAGTGCTGAAAAATAACCACCAGAACCCTTTAGTCAATTATCCACCTCAAGGCTGCAGCAAACACGAATTTTTTTGTTCTTTCCCCACCTTCATTCAATTTTACTGGAGTTCCAGTTTGAACTTACTAAAACTTCAGAGCTCAGATTTGACTGCTGTTCTAGTAAGAGGGAATGTGAAGAAAGAAAACGCTTGAACCAGTTTCGGATCCAGCTTTGCTTCAACTCCCTAGTTTAAGTTATTCTCCTCATCTTGCAGATGGTGAGTGCAGTTGAGGGGCTTAGATGAGAAGAAACTGGCAAAGGCAGCGGGCTTCTGGACCATAGCCATCCCACCCCACGGCACCACCCACCGAAGTTCATGTCCCAGCAACCTCAAGCTCACACTGGTAAGGTGGTACTCGACCCTCAGATCTCTGCATTGAAAGGAAACTGACCACTTGATTAAGCTTTGAATAAACTCCTCAGCATGGTAACGATAACCTGCTTCCTGAGAGGTTTTAATACCTTGTTTTTCTACACCTTGTTTTTATTACTCACATACATTGAAACAGACTACCAAGCACTTCAGCTGCAAGCAGAGCGGGACTGACAAAGGGACAAGTTTCTTCAAAACCTGTATGTTTTCTAAAAAGACAGACAACACACACTACTACCATTATGAAAATGGAAAACTGCCACCAACTTATTTGACTCAACCCTTTTTGCAAAAACGCATGCTGCCTAGTTTCAGTATGAATTTGTTTTCCAGAATACACACACACATATTTATCTCCCACAAATGAAACCAGATGCCTCAAGTTGTAGACACCCATGCTGGGACAATTTAAAACATTACTGCTTTTAGCTTTATGCCTGCTCCTCTGCTAGATGCTACTGCTGCCTCAGAAATCAGTGTCAGCTGTCACAGTCCTCGTCCTGTTACAGACCCACTACCAGGCTGCAGATGACTTCTACAAATCCAGCAGGCTCCCTTCTTACTCAGGATGAACATAGTATTTTTTTTTCCTTTTACAGGTGAAAAAGAACATTATAAACAAACTGAAAACAAAAGCACTAGCAAAGGGAAGTGGGGTTTTTGTTTTATTTTTGTACAGGTAAAAAAAAAGAGGCCACGGATTATAGAAACAACCATTAAACAAATCTGCAGCATAAGAAAACTACAGTGCAATAAATACTTTGCCGCACAGGTCCCAACTTACCCAAACCCTGTGCTAGCCTGGTGCCACGTATAAGCAGCCACTTTACACCACTGACATCTCCAGTGGTGACGCGAGCGTGCTGCTCCCTCCCAATCAACGCACACTTTCTGTCTCAGGGCAGACAATTCTGTAGTAGTGAGTCACTTCAGAATTACAGGGCAATTGTTACAACCAGACTTTTTTTTTTTTTAATGACATCAATAAAAGAGTGGGGTGATACCAGTGCTACTTAGATCAGCTGGTAAATCACTCTAGTCATCTAGTACTAGGTACCAGTGCTACTTAGATCAGCTGGCAGGACACAGTGGAGAGAGGAGAAGGGAGTAGGAGGTCACAACGGGTAGGCTTTCAAGGGAGGTGTGAACAGAAGACTTTAGAGCATGGTTAATGAATATCCCACTGGAAAAGCTGGATAAACAAACTTTTCTTCTGAGGGAAGGTCAGGAGAACAGCAGTTAGGCTGCACTGGAGAACAGGGCTTGCTTGCTTACAACCTGATGCTATGGCTTGACTCCAAACACAAGTTATGTTGCCATGCTGGAGAGTGGCCACCAGGAAACCAGAGAAGGGGGAAAAGAGATTACATGCTTTGTTCTTAAGCAGCGAACAGGAGAATGTGTTGAATTTACAACAAAAAGTTCAAAAGTTGTCCTTTTTTTTCCCAAACAGCTATTTCCCTGCTTTTATGGGCAGGATGTTAGAGGCACAAGGAAACGCTGCTGCTACTCCACCTTTCCTTACGCCCAACTTCTGCTTCAGGAAATGTAATTACGAAGCTCATGAAGGCATGAGATTGTTAGAGCTGATACGCAGTTCAGGTGGAAGGAGAAGAGAGCCTACTAGAATTTTCCATAAAAAACCCCACCCTTGTTAATATTAAAGAGAATAGGGAGAATCGGTACCCACTGCACCCTCTGAAAAAACACTCTCAGAAGACAGGTCACATTAAAAAGGACAGGTCACCTTATGGACAAGCATGGGATAAGCTGAAAACAGTAGAATCAAGGTTTCCTCAAATAAACAGCAAATTCTGCAAAGCAAAAACCACAAATTAATTGCCTGTTAATAAAAGTCCCTGAAATACTTTCATTAATATTTCCTGTATTTTAACAGAAAATACTAAGAATCTTAATGTTGAATTCACATTATTAGGGAGCAAAATAAAGCCAGCAACCTGATATCAACTCCATTTTGACAGAGGATCAAAATGAAAGTTTAAAACAAGCAAACAAACAAAAAAACACCAGGCACAAACCATCACCCAACAGGAAACACAGCATTTACCTATGCCTACAAACTTAAAATTGTTAGGTTACTAAATAAACTTCTAGTAAGATAAGTTAATGGTATAATCAGTCTCAGGAGCCATTCTTAGCCTACAAATACACACACGCACACCTAAAACTATACAGTAAAGGGGAATCTCTTCAAGAGATGGAAAAAATAAAGAACATATCTAGAGCTTCTGACCAACACAAAAGCATTAGTCCTGTAAAGAGACCAGCGGTTCACATCCACTCTTCCACTGAGCACATATGACACAGGTACACTAACAAGACCTCTCTAACTGCAGACTTGCCACATGCGAAGGACCTCAGCCAAACCTGTAATGAATTAAAAAGCTTTTCTTCTGTTCTAAATCTGTGCAGGCAATTTAGCCAGAACACTGAAATTCAACCAAATGCTGTCAGTAGCTCCTTTGCGTAACCTGATTACAGAAACGCTCCAGATTAACATATGTCATAAGTTCACGTTAAAAACTCTTCTGTAACGCCTGGTTGCACAGGGTAGGGAAGGGGGAGAGGGACACACTGTTGTTTCCTACGCAGTGTCCTGGCCAGGCAACACCACATTATAATGCAAGAGAAAGAGCAGACCTGCAAACTGCAGACTAGAGAACAGTGCAGAGAAAGGATTCAGTTTTCTATTTTTTTAAAAAGCGTTCATTTAGCATCCAATCATTTCCATCTCACCAACTTGTATTACGAATGCCGAAAGTCAGGGTAACGTAGTGAAAAGCATCACCATTGCACATAAACTACAAGGCATCCCTGAGCCTAAGAAAGTTCTCTCAAGATGGCAGAGCCTAGCCCTTAATTATTAGGACCATTCATTAGTAAGTCCTAATGAAATCAGTAGAGCTATTCATGCAGTCATTTATTAGAGAAATTAGTAAATATTAATGAAAATCAGTGTAGTTACTTACGTAGGCTCTATAAACATACCAAGGTGACACACACTGATGCCCATGTGTGCACACATGCAGGAAAAATATGTTTTTAGGAAAAATAACATGTCAACATCAAAGTGTGGAAACACGGGGACTTAAAGGGAGCTTACTACATGCTTTTAATCATATGGTTTTTATGATGCAAAGTGGGAAGACGCAAGCCACAGCTGGCTGTAGTATTATAAAATCAGCATTTCAGAAAAAGAGCAGAGGCAATCTAAACAAGCAAACTACAAAGGACGCAAGTGATCCTAAGAAAAGATAATGCTGCAGGGTGTACAACTTGAGATGCCACCACACCTCCCAGTTTTGCTTCAGTAAGCTGCATTTTGTTTGTAATTTCTCCATCTAGTATTCTTAGTAATTTACATTACTGGAAAATTAACAAGAGCCCCAAACATCTTACAGGCTTAACCAGACTAGGGAACACCACATTTCTAGTAAGTCATAAGAAGCTTAGTCCTATGCTAAGGAAAGACACTGATCAAAGCCAACAACATTTTGATGTTACTGGTAACATAAGGAGGGCGCGCTCTCCCCTCTGTACTCCTAAGCAGTTTTACACAGCCACGTAATTTTACTAGAAATGAAGCAGACCTGCTTCCAGCCACCCTCCTACACGGACACATGGCGCTTCAGGTCGTAGAGCCCATACGCAGGACAGCCAAGGAGCCTGCTCTGGGACGTGGCTTCTGCCTCTGCACCCGATGGAGGGGCAGGCACTGTGCAGACCCTGCACCACAGTCTGCTCCTACCACCGGCGTCCCAGCTCCGTGCCCCAAGCCACAAAGGATGAAGCTGAGCAAGAAATATTTACATTTTCCAATGGAATCAACCCTACTGAGTGCCAGTTACAGAGCTGCACTCCCTTCCTGCTCGGCACATCTCAGGACTCCATTTGCCACCGCTATTTGTTTTTCCCACCCACGCAGGACACCTGCACTCAACCTGATTTCAAAACACTTTGAAGGGAATTCATGTGAGTGTAAACAGGCAGGCATAATGCCGTCAAGGAGTCACGCTCTTGTTTTAGTTAGTTCAGATGTTGCCGATAAAATGGGTAACAATAATTTTCACCACATAAGTAGATTGTTTTATATGTTCCTAATACACGATAGGTAGACGACCAACTGACCGCTAATAACTAGCGATACGCTCAATCTGGTGGGAGGAGAGGCTCCCTGCCAGCAGGCACTGGAGTAGCAGCCCTTTGCGGTGTCTTGCCCACAAACTGGGGGCATCAAACACGCTCCTGTGCATTAGGACTGCTCATAACCTGTGCTCCCACCCCCTCCCAAATCTCTTTGCAAACTACTACTGGTCAAGAGAATAATTTGCCAGCACAACTGGAGATTCCTGAGAATATTTTGCAAATCACTTGTAAACAGTAGGCTTAGCAAACCCTTTCTACATTACATATAACAAGGGAACATTATTTCTGCACCCATAACTTCAGCATTCTTGCATTTCAGTTTACAGTAAATCCCATATATCTGTTTAACAGGACACTTTGAAATATCAAATTATCAGGAATACTGGCAATAGAATACTAGATTTTCACATTAACTTTTTTAACATTATGAGATCTTCCAGATCTGACTGCTTCAGTTCAGAAAGAGTGCTCCCACTGAAAGGGCTACCGCTGTCTTCCACCGTAACAGCTGTGTGCAAAACGTGATCTCCGTCTGCATCCAAAACGTCACCGATATTTGCTGCCTTGATCCAAGCTGTTTAAGTGACTGCATATTGCTGGTAGCTCTAGAGTAGAAAAAGCACTGAATAAACCTGATATATTAAGATTTAAAAGCTAAGAAAATAATAAAGAGAAGCCAAAAGAGCACAGCAATCCCCATCTAGATTTATAAATTACAGAACACAACTCTCCCCATACCCAGACAGACTCCTAACATCCAGCTTGCCATCAAAATGCTGCCAAGGGACACCTGGCCCCTTAAGAGGCCTCTCATTTACTGTCTCTGCAGCTGGATAATGGGGAACGTCAGTATTTTTCACTCCTGCACTCAAACCAGGAATGAAGAGCCAGTTCAGGTTTTGCCATGAATACACTTTTAGTTTTAAGGAGATGAGGTTTAATCTAAGAGTCTTTAATTGCATGCCTTAGAAGTGAAGTGCCAAGCAAGCGTAGTTATAAGCTTTACTATGAACTTGAACACAACCACTAAGTAATGGGTTTAGGTACATTTCTTTAGAAATAAGCCATGGAAAGGTATTAAAAATGTTTTCAGGAGCCAAATACAGCACACAACCAAGTGCCAAATTTGCAACAATAATTTGCAAACGGATTATTTAAAAAGTACATAGACCATTACCTCTATGGCACACGAGTATGTATTGACCGAAACGGGGGCAGACAGCAACAGCCATTTTTCAGTTGATCACAACTTTGACAAATGTTTAAAAGCCTGAGCCAAGGTTCACAATATTACATATCAAGATGACATTTTTCCCTCGTCTCAAAACTTCAGCCAAAACTGCTCCATTGAAGCAGAGGGGGAAGCTGCAGGGAAACAGTGGGTTTGTCCCTGTCAGAAATTCATCCTAGTGTCTCTGGAGTAGCTGCAACTGTGAAGGGAGGGCTGTGGAGTCCAGGAGGATGACAGGGAAGCGGCGGGGAAAGGTAGCACAGGCACAGCAAGTCAGGACCATGTGCTGAAGGAGAGGTGTTTAGCTGTGTGTCAGAATTGTTGCTCAATTGAAGGGCCACCTACTGTTTAAATAAATGCATCCAACTCTTTGAGCAGCATCATTATACTTGTTCTCATCAACAACCAAATAAAACCTTAGAACAAACTAATTCACTTACGGTTTAGCATCAGTATGTTTTTCTCCACGCTCACACAGCACTATTTGCCTCACACACTTGCAAACACGAGCAGTTCTGTGGCAATATTTTCATCAAGCAACTCTAACTGTGAGGCTGGGTTCGCAAGATCCCTTGCTGCAGAAACTGGAAGGAGCCCAGTGAAAGTGGCAGGAACAGCAGGAGGAGCCTCTCGAGTGAATTTGGCTTGGCAGGAACAGGTTCCACCCCTGCCCCGAACAGGAGTTTTAAGTACAAAAATATCCACAGATGATCGCTAATGGCAGGTTCTCTCCTTTTAGGGGAGCTGACTTGAGACCTGATAGTAATTAGGATTTGCTGGGTCATGAACATTCACATCTGCAAGTGAAGCAAGCACATGCAGGATCCGTGCATTCTCTGCAACACGAGGTGCATGCAGAAGTCTGCCACAGCTGTGGATCTAACCAGATCAGAAGTAGAAGACATTTCTTACTACACAGAGGAGGGAGCAAAGAGGGGGAAAGGATAGGACATGAGACGCTGATCTGGATCAAAACACCTGATCAGTTTCATTCCCGTGCTGGGTGATACAGCAAGACAGGAGGAGCCAATTCCACCAGATAAACCCAAGCGCCCTATTTGAGGAATCCAAGATGCCTGCACAGGGCTGGCAGATGTATCAGAGGGTTAGTGGGATGCCAGCAACTCATCAAGTGGCAACAGGAGACCAGGCAGGATACGCATCCCACAGTACCCGAAATGACACCAGATACCTCTGGTTTAAGCACCCACATCCCAACCTATATGTTAACTTGGTGGTGAGCTGAACTGCTCTCTGCTCCACTGCCAGCATTGCCAGTGAGGCTCTTGCATTCACACATCTACATGTAGGTGTTTTAGTCCGGAGCTGAATCCTACCCCAATAACACAGGCAAAAGGCAGACTCAAAAAAACCACGGAAAGGTGGGGTAGTTTTCACAAGTAACAGTCTGTGGAATTCCATGTCCCAGGACGCTGGGGATGCTACAAGTTTACATGGGTGCAAAAGCAACTAGATAACTCACAGAAGAAAATAACCTAGACTGCAAATCACAAGAGACTAGAAAAATGTTCTGGCAAAACACCACTCTGTATTCATCCTGTTTCTCTAC
>VZTV01019178.1:0-18850 GCA_013400875.1 Anhinga rufa
AAAAACAAAAAACAACAAACCCAGCCAGGACTTGGGGCTGGGAGGGAGAAGGCACGGAAGTAGGCTGCCAGGCCAGGGAGGGGAGGAAAGAGGCTGGCTGGAAAGTCACTGGAGGGGAGTGAGATCAGCTCAGCCCCTCCCTGGGGCTGCAGGGAAACCGTCACCAGTCTGCCCATTTAACTGAGGGATATTTGAAAATAAACAAAAACAACAAAAAAAAAAANGGAGAATTCAAACGCTTCAGTGAACTGCCCCGCAAATCCCACCTCTGATAGGCGAATTTGCTCTTGCTTACGCTGGGAGGAAGCTGGAAGACTGGTGACTTCTGACCCCGCTGCTTAAATCAGGGCAGGATTTGGAACAGGCGACTTTTAAAACCGCCTGAAAATGCCGTATCTCCCAGGAAGGCTTCCGGCAGCAGTGCGGGGCATGCTTTGTCCAGGCACCAGTTGGAGCCAACCCGCACTGCCCAGTGCCGTTCCCAGCCTGGACGGAGCAGCCGGGGAGGCTGGGCTGGGCTGAACCTGCCTTTGGGAGGCACAGGATCACTTTCCACAGAAATACCCCAGCCACCCACACCCCAAAAACCCCCACAACACAGAGTGGCAGCTCTGCCACTGCCTTCAAGGAGGAAGAGCCTCTGGTGATGTAATGAAAACTCCCCTTCGTAATTCAGAGAGTGAAAGCAGAGGCTGGCTGCCGGGAAGGGATTGCGAAACTCAGCTCTCAGACTGGGAGTATTTGCATGGAGGGACTGGGGTGTGCCGTGGCAGGGAATATTGCTGCGGTGGGGTGCTGGCACGCAGGCACGCCGGCTCTGGTTTGCAGCCGATAAAATAGAAACTCCATCTCCTACCGCGTCCCCTTTGCCTGCCCCCACTTTCCTGGTTACCCAGATAGCACAGGTATGGTAAATAACTGCCTGTTGCCCTTGTCCCTGGCCTGCAGGACGCACGGGGATGTTGAAACAGCTATTTCAGGGCACACAAAGATTCAGTCTGCCTGAAACCTCCAGGTCATTCTGGCGCCGAGGTGTGAACCTCTCCCTGGAACAGACTGTTTTCTCTAGAAGTGCTTGGGTCTCCTCAGGGTTTCTCCCTCTTTACCCAGGCAGGCATGGGCGGTTATTCATGGGTCACAGGCTGTGGTTCAGAGCAGATGGCATTTAGAGAAAATGCAGCTCACACGTTGCTGGTTTCTGAAACAGCCACAGACGTGATGAAATGGGGGAAAGAGGGGAACAGCTTTACACCAGGAATTCTTCCTTGTTGCCAGACAGGGGCACCCTGGAATGACTCAGCTCTGGTCTCGCTGGGCAGGTTGAGACCTTTGGCCCTGCTCGGATGGGACAGCCAGGGCTGTTAAAGGGATCCAAATGCATCAGGATTAACAAGTACCAAAATGCAGATGAGAGTTTTGAGGGTCTGTCTCCTGAGGACCCACCACGGGGCACAGCCAGGTACGTGCTGCGACACCTTGCAGGCAAACCTGAGAGGTTGTTGCAGTCACAGCATCTAGATGAAGGTGAGAGGGACAGACAGACCCAAGCAGCACAAAGGTAGTTTTAAACCTCTCAGAGGTGCAATGGGGGCATCTGGTCCCAGCTCCCTGCCCTGAAGACTTGTGCTAGGAGCATGTGGGCTCCTTAGTTCCTCCTCTCAGGGACCCAGGTCCACTGTGTGCAGAGCAGGGATGGCAGTCTTGAGCTGTTAGAGGGGTTCAGCGAAGCTTAACCCCGAGAGCTTTGAGCTCTGTGGTGAGGGATGCTTTGCGTTCACGGGGTAGCAGCTGTGTATGCAAGAACTGAAGCTCATTGGGGTCATTTTCTGCTAGGGCCCTGGGGAAGTGCTGGTTTGTAATGATATGCACTCTGATCATTTCTCAGATGGAGATGTCATTAATGGCCACTTATGCCTCTCCAGGGAAGGCACCAGTGGCTGGGGAGGGCTCTCCCCAGGGTGCAAATCTGCACACACTTTCTGGGTTGATCTAGTTAGTCATGTTCTGTTTGCCTCTTGTGATCCTCTGAGATGTGTTCAGGGAAGGAAGAGATTATTCTGCTTGGCTCCCTTTTTCTCTGCTGGACTTAACAAGGGTTGACATTCTTTTAAATGAAGAGCAAAAGGCAGGAGATGGAAGCCCCAAGATCAGAAATTCAAGGCTCTTCCAAAAGGATTGTTCTGGTTTACTCTGTGGTTACACCTCCTCTCCCCACCATCTCCCCATCCCACTCTGCTCCCTCCTAACACCCACATGCACAGCACAGCAATCTTCCACTCCCTGCTGTGACTTTCCGGGTAAGATGCTGTCATGTGAAATCCTGGGAGGGAGAGAGTTACCACATGGAGCTCTCCGAAAGCATTGCACATCCCTTGCAGAAGAGGCCTGCAGACGGAGGAACGCTGTGCTCCCCCTCCTTGAAATCCTGAACGTGCTCATGGATGGAAGTGGGGGGAGCGGGGAATCATCTTGTAAGCTTGGGAGCCGCCTACACACATGGCAAATCTTGTCAGCAGCTGATAAAAGAGGTGGGAGGTGGGGAGATTTTGAGGGGGCAGAACTTGGAGGCTCTCATGCCCACGTAGCTTACCATCCTGTTTCTTCCAGGGCTCAGCCAGCCAGGAGGGCCATGGACTTGGCTCTGTTGCTGACACATGTGCATTGAAAGAAGACCCCGAACAGGGACGCAGAGATAACTACCGTCTACTTCAGCAATGACGTAAAGGTAGGGAGTGTTAAGCAATTACTTATAATAGTAATCTGACATGCTTTTCCCCTCTACAAAAGAAGCATTTCCTTTTGTAATGAAAGCACAGGCTGTTCTGATTTCTTTATACACCTGTTGTCCTGCACACTCACTGTACAGCTTTGGGGATAGAAGTAACAATGATCCCCGCTCTTGATTCACTCTTACTGGTGACCTGCTGTCCTTAATGATAGGGGATTTATAGCTGAGAAGGTTTAGCACAGTAGGGTGCTGCCATCAGGAAAGTGCTGGTCTGATCCCTACAGTACAGGGAAGCAGCCAGACTCCCTCCTCACCCGAGTTGTTAAACAGACAATTATGTGTTTGGTGTTGGCATAAACACAGGCAAATTAGTCACTGGAGAAAACCCCAGTGCCTGTGACAGCTGGTTGTGGCTAGAAGAATGTGGGGGTAACAAAAACCTCTGACAGGAGCAGGCAGCTGCCTGTCTGGGGCCCACTGTGCCGGCGTGGCGGTGGCTGGGCATTCAGTGGGGAGAGCCAGGTGCCAGCAGCAAGAGGCATGGAGGTGGTGTGACAGGGCAGGGACCTAGCACCGGCTCTGGAGGCTCTCCTCTCTCCTCACTCCCTGATGGCAGCTGTTTTTCGGGGTGCTCAGCATCTTGCAGGATGTGAGCAAACCTGGCTGCAGCAGAGGCAGCGAGGATCAAGGTGAAATCTTCAGGAGGACGGTTCGCGGAGGACCGAGGAGGGGCTTGTCCTGCCCTCAAGAGAGCAGATGCAGAGAAGCTAGAGCACTGGCATGGGGTCGATTTCTGCAAGGAGAACAGAGTGAGGCACTGGCCTGATTTCCAGGAAAGGAGAACAGTGTGTCACGGAGAAGGCATTGAAAAGACCTGAGGCTTCTGCCTCGGCTTTCTGTCTCACTCCTGCAGACACGTGGGTGCTTGGGAGTTCAAAAGGCTGAACTGGAGGCTGTCTTGCAGCTGGCGCAGGACAGGAAGCTGTGAGCTTCTGCAGAGCCGTTGTTGGCGCATAGACCACAAACAGCGTCCCTGTCGCTGCTGGAGATCCCCGCATGGCTCAGCGTCTTTCTCCCTACAGCGCTGACCTTTGCAGTGGGAGTGTGGGAAGCGGAGCTGGACAGGAAGGCTTGGTACAAGCACTAGCTCTAGTGCCCAGACCCCCAAAGAGACACTGGCAGCCCTTCAGCAGCATCTTAAAACCTCACAGCATCTCTGACATCCTTTCCAGCTGGTGCATCCTAAAAACACAGGTAGGGCTGGGCACACCACACATTTCCTCGACCCGACCCACCCATTTCCTATTTTCTGCAGACATGACAACTAGTGAGTTAATCCTGCAGGCCATAAACTAAGCTGTATTAGCAGACACCATCTGTCCTTTTTCATTTGCTGATGCACGACCTATTTCACTGTGTAGTGGAGCAGGCGCTGCAGTTTCGGGGCTTGCATGTTGCAGTGTCCCTGTTGCCAGGGTATAATCCACTGCTCGCAGTGACCTGCTAACGGGAGAAGGCTCCAGTGAACTGAGCACCAGAGGGACCTGCTGTCATGGGCAGGTGGTGGCTGAAGCGTGTCCCTACGGCTGCTTGGCCACAAAGGAGGTTTGAGCCCCAGTCCTACAGTTAACACCTGGGAAGAGAAAGGTCTCAGCAGAACTTCCAAGGACAAGAGCACGACTGCCCTCAGCAGGATCTCCTCTCCTTACCTGGAGCCCCTTGAGCAGTGCCATGGGAAGGTCACTGTGAAATAACACCCTCTTAGAGCCACCACCCAACCTTCACAGCCCTGGGCTGGGGATGGTAAAAGTGAAATAAGAAAAGTGAAAGGGACTGTTTTCATCTTGGCAGGGGAAGAGACACAGCCACACTCCCTCACTTGCTGGGGGGTCACAGAGAGACCTGAACATCTCAGGTCTCTTCAGGACCATCTGGGAGAATATTAGCATGGGGCTCAAACCCCGCCATCTGCTCCTGAAGACACAGGTGCGGTGCTTCTTTCCCCTGAGTAACAACCCTGCACTTCTTTGTCTCGGAGGCAAAGTTTGCAAAACGTGTACCATCTCGGCACCTCCAGAAGTGCCATAGCACAGAGATCATTCTCATACCAAAGTGGGGTTCATGGGAACAGGCCATGTGGTGTGCTCAGCACTCCAGCCATGCTGCTCTGGCCTGGGGTAATTCCTGCGCTTTACAGAAACTGAGCAATGGCAATCACAACAGGACAAGGAAAGACAGGAAGATAATTCTTTCTTTATCCCTCTAAGGGGATCTGGTCATGCCTTGGAGCAGTCTGGTGACCCTTGTCTGGGTACAGAAATCCAGACATTATTAAAGGTCATAAAACCATCAGGATATTTCCAAGCCAGTTATCATATTTGACTTAACCAACTCTCAAAGCAATTCCAAAGGTTAGCGCCTTGCTGCATTAAGCTGCATTTCCTCCTGAATTTACCAACTTTTTATTTAACTCAGCGCTGGTGGCAGAAATTTTCCCTGAGCTCTGAAATAAAGAGCAAGGAAATTCTGTCGTTGTGTGCCGTTAGGAGTCAGGGAGAGAACTGAGCGCAGGGGGCTCAGTCCTAACACACTCATCTGTTACTCGCAACCAGGGCACTCACCACGCACCAACCGCTGCCCCGGGTCCCAAAAGCATCTGGGGACTTTTCAGCTTCCTGCCTCACTGCACAATAAAAGTAGAAGAGGGAGTGGAACGAGTTATTCAGTGACCTTGGCATTAGCCAAACAACTTCTTTCTGAGTTAATTCAGTTGCACCATTTGGGCTTTCTGAGAAACTCCTAACCTGCTGGGTAGGACGTGGCCTGAATCCACCCACTTCTGTGCTGTCAGTGTCCTCTGAGTAGCCAACACTGGCTGCTGCAAGGACAATGCAAGTAAGCTGGCATGGAGTCATTTTCCTTTCCCACTAGTTCTGCTCTTTTCTGTTAGAAACTGGCTTAAGCTCTGAACCCCAGGTGGTCCTACCCTGCTACAACTGTAATCAGTGGTAACTTCCGCACAGCCTCACTGCCCACAGAGATGCTTGACCCCTTCCCAGATCTTGCTAAGCTTTGGACACCCAGAGTTTCCAGTAGCAATCAGCCCTTCAGTCTCATTCCTGTCTTCGCTAAACTTTACCCAGTGTTCCTTTGTCCATGCTGTGGACACTCACTTGGCCTCTGCATCAGATGTGACAAGAAATAATGACTTTCCTGCAAGATGCCGTGATGTCCGTACCGCTCTCCTGCAAGGTGTGATCTCCATCCTGCACTCTCGGGAGAGGGAACAGTAGCTGGTGTCAGGATCTCTGTGCTAGGACCAAGGTTTACTCGCAGACTGACAGCTCAGGGTATAAATCTCCACAGCAGGACTGGTCCCAGCGTTTCTTATTTCTTTCTTTGTGCTTTGGGAGGAGAATTGACTCAAGAATTGTATTGATCTGAGGCCAAGGAACAAATATCCCCCCTTCACAGGCCACAGCCATGGGCCTCTCGTGTGCCGTGTGAGGAAGAGGAGCAGGGAAAGGCAGTGCTTTGCCAAGACTAGAACCTACCCAAATCTGTGACTACCGTCAGGAGGTGGGAAGAGGAAGAAACAGCCCATGCGGTCAGCCCTGGAAAGGGCAGTTCTTGCCGAGAACTGGCTGGGGAACATTCCCATTTTCATAACCAGCAACAGCTGTCAAAAGGGGAAAGAAGAGTGATTCTGGACCCTGCCAGCAGCACCTCCCGTCTGCAGCTGGGACGGGAGAGCAGCAGAGTGCTCCCAGCACAGTCCTCTGGCCCCGCAGCAAGGAAAACGTGTGTCATTTTCCAGAGGGCCGAGCCAGCGCTAACCAGGTGGGAAAAGTATGAGCATCTCACTTTGAAAATCAGCTTGATCAGGGTTCCCTGGTCTCAGACGAGATCTTTCCCCAGCCTGACCCTTGGTTGCCAAGCCCCTGCCCTCAGCCTGGTTCAGTCTAGGGCTGCTCCCCCAGTGCTCTGTTCTCTCTGCAGCAGAACAAGGTGGGCAAGGGGAGAGGGGAGCTGTAGTTTGGTGCATCCTTCATTCCTGGGCCAGCATGGAAAGGTAAATGGGATTTGTTCTGCTGGGGTTTGCCACTGACCCACCCCTTCCTTCCCTCAGCATGATGCCATGACCACAAGCCCATTCTCTCTAACTTCTCTTCGAGCAGAGCCCACCTTCACCGCAGCTAGGAGATTCCTCTTCTTCCTCCCTCCTCTCCCTCACCCCTTCACCACCATGAGAAAACCTCTTCCTTCTCTGAGGCTGATGTCATCTGTGGGTTGCCTTAGCCAGTGTTTAAGCAAGCTAGCCCCTGTGCTGTCTGAGGAGGCTGGACTGTGCACAGCAGAAAATTGAGTAGGAGGTTTCTGGGGCAATCAGCATGCACCAAGACCTCAAGCGCTTCTCTGAAATCAAGCCCTGCGGTTGCTCCATAGCATCCTTCTAGCAGGGAGGCAGCAGCTATGACAGTCTCTCGTCTGCCCAGCCCTGCCCTCTCTGATCCAGGCTGCCATCCCAGTTTCCCTGAGCACCAGAAAAAGTCCAGTGCCTGCCACTGAAACAGCAGTAGCTGCCAAGTGCCTCCCAGCTGTCTTTCACTTACAGGATCCCTCCCCAGCATAAGCCCTGCAGTCTCTCAGGGGGCAACGGCTGGCAATAACAAACCTATTTAAACAAAGCAGAGACAGCCTGACTTTACATGGCCTCCCTCTGCCTTTCCTGCCCCCCTGCCATCATGCATATTTGGGGAAAAAAATCTCTCAAGTCAGCACTGATTCCTGCGCTTCCCACTGTACATGCAGCTCAGCCGCAGCAACATGCTGGGGTTCACGTAGCTCTGGGTCCTGCTCCAGCTATTCCCGCCCACTTTCCATGGATCTCCCGCAGGATTCACAGCCCAGCACCCAGGGGTGCTGCCCATCCCCAGGCACGTAAGAACAGTGCTCTCAGCATGGGATGAGCACCAAAATTGCAGCTGGAGAACCTGGCAGTGGACATGGAACAGAGCCCTGTCCCCAGGCTGAGGACCAAGAACGCCTTTTTCCCATCTGACAAGCCAAGGCTTTGTGCCCTGCCAAACCCCAGTGTTTGTTCCTGCATTTGGCAAGCAAGAGACGGCAACAAAAGCATGTGCAAGGCAGAAAGAGGAGTTCCAGTGAAGGAGGGAAGTGGGTTTCTCTTGGGTCTCTGTGACCTTTTCTGGTTTGGAAATAAGAGAGATGTGCAGAGATACTAACAATGCACAGCAAGGGTGTTTCAACTGCCCCAGTAACAGAACAAATCCTGTAGCCTCCTTCAGCTGGAAGAAACTGGAACCCAGAGCCACAGCCCAGCTTTTGGCTGCCTGGAATGGAACCAGTGGAAACCCAGCTCCAGGGAGTTGGTGCCTTCACCTGTTTACAAGCAAAATTTATTTGCAGCCATGGAACCTTACTATGGGCACCTTGTCTTCCAGCCCTCGTTCTCTGGGATACAGGTCCTGCTGTGTGATGGGAACAGCTTTTCTTCTGCTGGCAGCAGCTGAGCCAAGCTCTCCGGGAGCCAATGGACTGGGATTTATATCAGCAATGCCCTTGGCCATGAGGATCCCATTGACTCCATCCTCAACACCCTCCTTAGAGAAGCAAGCACAGAGAACGAGCTGTTAGGGCAAAGCCAAAAGAGGGGCTGAGACTGAAGAGGGTCAAACAGCTCCAGCAATTTCTCCGTGTGCTTCCAGCCCTTCTCGCTTAACCTCAGGGAAAAAAAGCAATGCTGGCAGGAGGAAAGAAAAGGAGCAGGATTCTGAGCAGGTAGGTTGGGAATGCACCTAGATCCCCCCAGAGCTGAGTTAAGGCCAGATTTATAACAAAGATAGAAATGTTGATTTGGCCAAAGGGATAATATTTCCATTGGAAACCAGAGAACTATCGATTACTCAAGTAACCTCAGCTATTAAACAAACAAGCTACCTCAGCAGAAGGAAATTTCAGCCTGGGTTTAAGGAGAAGATAGAGGGGACTCCAGGGTGGCCCAGGCAGTAGTGGGAACGTGCCACCCTGCTCTCCTTGACTCAGCTGCTGCACTGCCTGCTCTCAATGGTACCAGATAAGGAGTGAAAACAAACACAAGGTAGGCGCCTGTGTGTGCCCCAGCCAAAGGAACTGGAAAACATTCACTGCAGTGGAGTCATAGCCAAGATAGACTGTGGAACAGAAAGGATTAAAATGTCTCACAGGACCTGGCTCAGCTCCCAGGGCCCTCTCCGGACTCTGGCACAAGGGCAGCTCCTCCTAGTGCCCCAGGCCTCTGCAGAGGCTCGCAGGTCCACAGCCCTCTTTTTCCAGGAGGGCTTGCATTGCAGGCTGCGTACCAACACCCAGAGGAGCACAAGCTCCCATTTATTGTGTTTCTGTATTATTGTATATCTAGCAGTGATAACCTTTGGTAGGGACCAAACGCACAGGTAATACAGCACGGCTGTGGAACAGCACCACATGAAGACGTTAGGAGCATGTCAGAGACTCAGCTGCTTCAGCTGATGTGCAGATGCCAGGCTGTGTAATATTCACATGATCATCCCTTTTGCAGTGTAGGCAAGTATAGGGAGAACAGCATGGAGAGCCAGCTGAGCAGTGGAAAAGGTCAAGGACTAGGAGGGTTGAGTTGGCCTTTCTGTTTGTAGGAGGTCCTGGTGCCACTCCCCCGCTATATTTTGAATAACCTTGGAAAAAATCACGCTGAAACATGACTTAGAAGCAGTCCTAGCTGCTTTAGCTGCCAGCCATGCAGAACTGCAACCTCAGGGACTGAAGCTGCAGAAAAGCAGCCTTAACTCCTCCCTGCGCCCTTCCCAAACTGCCTGCAGGAGCCTGGTTCAGGCCATGCCTGACAAGGTCTCATTTGGGAGTGCCTGGGCCCACCCAGAGCTGCCCCCGTCCCACCACAGCTGCCCTGTGTGGCACTGAGGGCTGCTAGCAGGTCCTCTCCTCCCGTGCCCGCCCATGTCAGAGGCAAGAAACGCAGCTGGCCGCACGGCCACCTGGGTGACAGTACCACAACCTGCTCCTAAAAGCCTCCAAGTGTGGCACCTCCAACCCGTTGCTCCCACAGAAGTCCCACACAGCAGCACAAGTTGTTGCTGTTTGCAGAATTACCACAAAAGCAGCAGCAGTATGGCCACCCCAGGCCACTCCCAAACAGTCCCTATAGACCCAGCATCCGTGCCTTCCTGGGGGAGGATCGGGCATCTCGCAGCAATAAGCCTTCCCTAATTAAAGCATATTTGTGCTCCTTATTGCAATTCTGCTCTCCCATGTACACTGAGGCACTCCTGGCCACATTTCTTCATGCTCCCACTGCTGCCCCCAGCCCTTTAAATGACATGTGAAACATGGGAAATGTGTGAAAGTTATTTCAACAAAACGGTTGTGACAAGAGCATTGGCCTCTCCCTGTTCTTGGATTTCAAACAAGGTTTCTTCAGCCCTACTGAGTTTCTGCTTTGTGCTTCTTTCATCTCCACCCCAGTACTGGTTTCTGACACCCACAGGGGTTACCAGCAATGGGCTTCTGACCCCAGATGTACTTCCCTCACTCAGATACACATTGAGCATCCCGATGGGCAAAAGGCAGGTTAGCACAGATTGAGTGGGTGCTAATGAACTCACTTTCTAGTTTGCTAACATACTGCAGGGCACCGCTGCCCAGCCTGTGTGTAGGCGTAGAGTCCGTACACCCTGCTGCTGGGGAATCAGAGCTGTAAACCCACCAGCTTTTTCAAGCGTTAAAGAATGAGCCCAGCTTTTGGATTAGGAAGAGAGATGAAATTCACCCCAGGGCCATGGGCCAGCACAGCACAAAGGTACCACTGGGATGCTGCAGGGCACAGAGGTGACCGTCACCCCTTGCTCTCTCCACTAGCAGATTGGCTCCCGTTATGCAACCGTTACGCTAAAAGGCAATACGACATCCAGAGCGGTTTCAAGGACTTTGGTATTTTGCCTTCCAGGTCTGCAGATCCTCAGGATCCACATCCAGAGAGCTCTCAGCAGTAATTGTGCACCTAGCTGCCTTCCCCAGAACTATTGCTTCCCACATTGGCAGGGTAAGTGCTGAGGCTGCTGGAGATGTGCAGTTTAGGATTCCCACCCCAAATGCACGCTGCTGGGCTCTGTCCCAGTGCACCAGCTCTGCTTACAGCCTCCTATTAGCTAGATGCAGCTCGGGGGACCAGGTCTCTAAACTTCTGATTCATTTCATCAATGATTTGTGCTCTAATCCCAAGAGGGAAAACTCTGGTCCCCTTCTCCAGAGAGGGACCAGGGCTGCTCCCCAGTCTCTTTAGCCTACCCTGGGGTTTCAGGTACTCCTGGCTCTTCCCAGCACAGATACCACCGACACACACTGCTATCCTGGGGGGACACATTTGCAGCTTCTGCACCAGCCAGGCAGGCTCTGACCCGGTCTCACTGTCCAAGAACCAAGTCCTGCTATGCAGGTCTGTTAGGGCATTGTATAATATTGCTGCTGCTGCCCAAGAGCCATCCCACATCAGCATGTTAGCCAGACAGCTGCCGCGGCAGGCTCTGACCCCACAGCCGCTCGCGGAGCCCACCCTGACCCGCTACCCCCAGAGCATCTCTTACCTCACCCTGGAGCCCACTCCCGATGGCGCTCCCTTCCCTCCGCAGTCTCCCTGGCTCTCGCTTTCCCACTCCCCTTCCCTCTGCGCCACCTCCCCGGCGTGATGTCAGCGCAACCCTGCCTCCGCAGCCTCCCCATCACACCCCTCCACGCCACGCCACGCCACGCCATACCACACCGCCCATCACACCCCACCGCTGCTTCCCTTCCCAGCGGTTGCCACAGCGACAGGAGGGGGAATCCCATCCTCTGGTCCTCCACCTCCCAGGGCCTCGCTTGGTATCACCCACTGCAGCTCTTCCTAAAGAGCCTGGAGACCGCGGGAAGGACAGGGTGACAACCGGGGACAGCGACAAAGACCAGTGACAGCCTCAACATACCTGGAAGGGAAGGGAAAGCAGAGGCTCAGACAAAACGGGCGCTCACCTTCCTCGCAGCAGTTACCACCCGTGTCCCCAGCGCTCTTTCCACCCCCTCCATTCATCGCTCTCAGCCAGTTCTTTGTTCCCCAGCCCCACGTGCTCCATTTCAGAGCTGTGCACACACGTACTGTGATTGTACAAATACAGACAAGGGATTTGTGCTACTTGCCCGCAGCAGGCGCTCTGTAGCGACTTCTCCTCACTCCCAGGTCAAGGTCAGAGATCAGGTATCAGAAGCTTAAGACCAGCTCCAAACCAGACCATTGGGAGTCGGTGGGCTCATTATTAGTAACCACAAATCCACAGTGAAAGGTTTTTCTGCAATTTCTCTTTTGCAGATGGTTTCATCAGGAAGGGAGAAGGGCAGAGACTATATTTTTAGGACTGCAGCACGTTTTTAATGGAAAGAGATGGCCCAGGGCTTTTCATCCCTCCCCCCCATCCAAGATGCTGTTTTTCAGCAGAAATATTGCTGCATTAGAGAACAGGTCACTTCCTCTATCAGTGAGAATTCAGTGTCCTATTTGATGCTGGTCCTTGTGCTATAAATAGCAATTTTCCCCTTTTATAGTTGCTGGATAATTGCGTGTATGAAATATGAACACAGTTTTCAAAAGAGTGCCTGATAAGCAGCTTGGAGTGAAATCATTGAACAGAAGGAATTTACAGCACCTGCAGAGCATCACGCGCTGTGGAAAACATTCAAGGTCAACGTGACAGAGACAGGTCACAGAACAGATCCAACTACAGAGGATGTACAACAGCCTCCCCGCAGCAGCCTTCCCCACAGCACCCCAACAATTCATTTCACGCTCCACACTTAGGTAAGGATCAAACGGCAGAAGCCCAGCTCAGAGGAGCCGAGACTTCTCCATGCCACGTACTAGAAAGCCAGGAGGAACAGGCAGAACAGGTTTTTAAAACAGCAGGCAAGTAGAAGAAGACACAATCCCAAACAACAAAGAAGAGCATAGTTTAACATCCAGCATCAAAAGAAATGAGGGAAGAACGCCACCAACACCAGAAAGGCACAAGCTTGCCTTCAAGACAGAGAATGCTAAATCAGAGCTACAGAGAGGTAATAAAAACACCAGAGCACAGAGAGACTGAATGGCAGAGGAGCGAGAGCACCCAATTATGCTGAAGAAACCAGTCATTTCTGGAGGAAATGGGCATAAGCAGCAGCCTGACCCTTTCTGGTGCCTGTCCACAGTCACTAAGCCAAAGCCCTGAACACAAGCAGGGCTGCAAGGCGGGGTACACCAAGGGCACTGCAGAAAAACAGCGACCCTCCATCACCAAGAACAGCCTTCCTCTGAGACACCTCAGAGAGCCACCGTCAGGGTCCCTGTGGAGACAGGATAAAGGGAGGCCAGGAAACGCTCTCGTTTCTTGTGTTAGAGCTTTTGCCCTTCCACAGCTAGAGAGGCACTGGTGGAGGGGAAGGGAGGGATGCAACAAGGCATGAAAGGCAGAAAGCAAATGAGCAGAAACAGGAGACACAATATGTGGCTTCCAGTTACTGCAGGAGGAGAGAAGGAAATAACATCAGCTCCTCCACACACTGGAGATGTGAAGGGAGCGGGAAAAGGCTAGGAATTACATCAGTTAAAAATACTTGAAAGGAACTCTGACCAGGAAGGGTCAGGATACACAGGCGCTCAGCGCTTTCAGCATCATGCACGAACAGGAGAGAGAAGGGCAGCAAAAGACACCATTGCTATGGTGATATAAAGCATTGGAACACACTGAGCAAGGAAGAGAGAGAAAAGGAATTACAAGCCACATTTTCAACTGCACAGAATAACATCCTTGAGAAGGGATCAGGCCCGAGGATCCACCCAGCTTAATTGTTAGTCAGCTATGCTGTCATCTGCCTCCTCGTCTTCCACACTGTCTGCAGGTCAAAGAGGACACAGCAACAGATACAAAATGTAAAGGGGTTATTTTATTATTGATTCAGAGGTTAGACAAGGCACCATTTGATCTAAAAAGAAATGCAAAAAAAACAATTAAGTGTTATTTTTGCAGTCAATTAAGAAAGTCTCTTTTGCATTTCTTCAGAATTGTGTGAATTCCAGCTTGGTCAAGATCACAGAAAAGCCACCCCATTGCCAAGTAAGGCAGGCTTGGACTAGAGCCACAGCCCCTCTGTTCAGCAGCAGAGAAACCTTGAGAAATCTCTATGCCAGGGTTTAGGAATGCAGCAGAACAAGAAAAACAAAACTTCCAGGAAAAGACCATGGCATCGGTTTTTTTTTTCCTTTCCATTTCAGAAATTATGAGTCATTTGTTCATTTTGGTCCTCGCTGACAGGAAGCAACTTCAGAAAAATCACAGGAAACCTTGCAGTGGCCTCAGAGTACCAAGAGCCCATGAGACAATCCCTGAAAGTCCTGGAGAAGCCTGGAACGGCATCTAGCCTTGCCCTCCTAACAGGTCAAGGACCTGCGTCTGATCACTGGCAGAGGTGTTTCACTCTGTACAATTGTTTTGCCTCCCTCCCCAAACTGTGATTTCTAAGGAGAAGGCCGTCTCCTCTTCACAATGATTCTGCTGAATAAGAAATCCAAACAAAAACCAACCAAATCAGCCCCCAAGCCCCTTGTCTACCACCTCCTTATCCCCCTCCCATCAATCGTAACCCCCTCCCAGCTGCCCTCCCTGCCTCCCCTGCACCCAGGGGAGGGCTGCAATGGGTGATGTAGCAGAGCGCGCAGTGTTTGGTGGTCTCTCATCCGGCTCACGAAGTCACTCAGCTGGAATAAATGGGAACAAAGAAAAAAATAGATTTAGGGAAAAAAAAAACAAAATTAATCATGGTTTATGGCAGGAAAAGGCTGGCGAGCTGGATGCAAAGTGAGCACAAAGGGGAAAAGGAACAGAGTGGAGGAACACATTGTTCTCGCTGTGGAGTAAAACCATGACCAAATCCAGAACACCAACTGCCCAGGAACTCCTCCTGTCATCATGGCAGCACGTAGGGGGCTGCAGCTCTCCTCTTTGACTCTCTCAAGATGCCAAAATAAATGCCGCTTCCACTCAGAATTTCTTTACAGTCATCAAGATGCCAGCACAGCTCTAACACACTTTTCTCTCCACCTCCCTGGAGCACAGCAGTCCTACGCTAAATGCTATCCCGACCTCCCAGCACGCTGACACCACGCGCCAGGGCTGCCCTTTCACAGGAAAGCCAGGGGCTATTGACAAGGCAGCGACCATCTGGGGATCTCAGGGGACTGCACTGTTGCTGACGAAACCAGCACCGTTTACTTTCAAACCCTCTCTCCCCGTAGTCATGTGCTTTCAAGTGCAACAAAAGTCAACTGCTTTCAGTTCCTGGTGTTATATCCAGCTTGCTGGAAGGGAAGAGGTTGTTTTCCTGGAAAGGATGTACGAGTACAGAAAGCAAATTTTCAGACAAAAGTGAAGTTATCAAGAAAAAGAGCAAGGGATTCCTGAGGATTAGGCATCTGCTCCGGACACAGTGCAGAGCAGCTCAGTGCACGGGAGGGAGACAGGCTATCTCCTCGAAAGAGGAGGGTACTCAATAACACTAAATCAGTAAACATAACATGGAAGGCCAAAGGACAAAGTTTCATCTGGGCCAATCTGCATTTACAGCAGGGTCCTCTAGGAAGGGCTGGAATCCCGCACGGACAAAGGTCATTGCCAGCCTTGCAGGGTCACCATATAGCAGCGTAACGGCCCTGAGAAGCCAGGGCACTAAACACACCGCACACGGTGTCCTCAAATGGGACAGCCTGACGGAGCTGTTTGATTTGCTCAAGAAACAAGTACATTTCCATGATCTCATAACAAAGGTCGTTGGCTCAAGGGCACATTAAGCCAGTGGTTAATAACGCCGTCTCTCAGGCCTTGGAAAAAAAAAAAAATCATTTGTTTTGCAATAAGGATTTAGACTTTGGGATCAGGAAAAGCTCAACACATCTTCATCTCCTTGGCCAAAGCCAAGGCAAGAGTGAAGAGATAAAATCCAAGTCCTTTTCTTGTCCTCAGGAGATCCCAACTTGCCACACACAGTGACTGTCAGACTCTGAGCAGAGACTTCATGTTGTTAAAAAAAAAAAAACAAACAACCAACCAAAAAACATCTCACTAATATTTGCTATATTGGGGCCCACAAATGAGAGGCTGAAAACCCCCAGCTCTCACCCACCCTCTTTCTGCCCCTCAAGCCCCATCAGAACAGGAGGAAGACAGGCGCTGTGCTCTCAGGTAACCTGCCATCCCACAAGAGATTAACACACATACAACAAGAACAAGTTCTCACGCAGCCCCGAGCAGCAGCAGGCTGCACTCAGGTGCACAGCCAAGCTGTCCCCTCCCACGGCTGCTCTCCAGCTGACACACACACACAGCCTTTCACATGCTTCCCACAGGCAACCCCATGTTTCATTTCCTGCAGCTGATGGAAAGCATCACCTATCCAGCACCCTGTGAAAGGTCCTTCCCCCCACTGCTCAGTCCTGCTCTCCAACCTTCTACTAATCCCCTGGGGAGCAGCCAGGAAGGGCTGAAAGTACAGCTCCTTCCAGGAAGCTACAGCTCTAGAATGAAACAAAAGCCTTTGGACCCAAAGGGGTGCAAACAGCATTTCTGGCAGCGGGTGCTCTGGCTCGCTGCGACCTCTAGGGGCCAAATCTCTGGCATCCGCAGACACTGACATTCACATGTACTGAGAGAGAGACCATTAACAGCTTGTTTAATAGAGAATTAGCACAGCCCTGCCTTGGGCTGCATCATCTTGTCCCCTCCTCTTCTACTCTGCTTAGCTCTTCACCCTCCCTGGCCCCAGAGAGACAGAGACAGAGATGGAGAGACAGAGAGAGAAAAGGGAGAGCTCCGTCCTGGGATGGAGCCCTAAACGAACATAACCAGGTCTTTACATGTTGCTCTCGAGAAGGCTGCCAGGATGCTAGCAAACACCACGTCGGGAGATTGGGAGGCATCCACCGTTGTATGGATCCCTCGCTTGCTGTAGTAGGAGACCAGGGGAGCGGTCTGTGTGTGATAGGCCTTCAGGCGGGTTTTCAAGGCTGTTTCGTTATCGTCTGAACGGCGGATCAGGGGCTCTCCAGTGACCTGGGAGAAGCAAGGGGACAGTCTCCAGCTAGCTGCAGCCTGGCACGCTCCCCCCTTCTCTCCGCAGCTATGACAACCCCTGCTCCCCTCCTCCAAGACCGGCTACAATGTGGAGCTGCAGAGGCGATCCCCAGGTCCGCAGGGGAGAGCGGGGCGAACCCAGGGCAGCCGAAACAAGTCCTAGAGCAGTCACTGAAGAGAAAAGGATTCAGCATCGTGGTCTTTCCCCCACACACCACTCTGCTTGCTAAAAGGAGCCTCGAGACCAGACAGCAGCTACAGTTGCTCCCCAGGAGGGAAACCAGTCACAACCCACCGCAGCTTCAGCTATGGACAGAGTCCCACAAGTTCTGAGGCTGGCAGAGCCTGGGCCAGCTCTGCAGAACAGCCATGCCCTTCACTCATCCCTCCAGGCCTCGCTCCCTGCAGTGCCGTCGGCTCAGGCTGCCCAGGCAGTTCCCCACGCTCCCCAGAAAGCCAGGACAGAAGGTACGAGGGAAGGAAAGAAATTAGTTTTTCCAGGGAACGCTGCAAAGCACCAGCTAAACCCAAAGCAACGTAAGCTGTGGCCTTGGGAGCTCACATACATCGTCCTTCATGTGCTCTTTCGGGGGTCTGAACTCCTCATGGTAAGAGCGGCCACTTGCTGGGTGAATCAGCCTAAGAGAGAAAGCAAGTGTCAGCAAAGTATCCCGGTGCCAGGACTGCTCTCAGCACAGAAACATCTACAATAGCAACCTGATTAGCCTTTCTCTATTAAGAAAAATCTCTTCTAGCTATTTCTGTACCAAGGGCCTCTTCAGGCACTTGAAAAAAAGCAGCTGCACTAGGAGATGGATAAAGCGTTTTTACTTTATGCTTCACTGGGGAAAGGGGATAGCTCCTGGAGGTGTGAGGGTGACACAGTGCAACAGCAAACAGTGGGAGACATCGCTGTGCCTGCACGACTGCAGCTGACCCTGGACAGGATGTTCAGCAGTGCCCAAACATGTATGCAACGTCCTGCGTAAGGGAGCGGTAATAGCTCCAGAGAAGCAAGACATTAGCTGTCAGACACCAGGCTTAAAGGCTCAGCTGGGTCACCAAGGACGCTGATTCACATCAGCAGCCCCTATTTATAGGGCAACAAAGGGGCTCTGTTCAAGGCTGGCCCAGACACGGGAGACCAGGCAAGGGATCAGGGCAGGAAGGCTTGAACAGAGCAGAAATTTAATACAGACCAGCACCGCAGCTAGCCCTAAACACTGCGAGAATGACATGAGGATCCAAAAATCAGGATGCTCTCCCCTAAACTAGGAAACCTTGAGCGTTTGGGAGAGAATAATTACCGTCCAGTGATTCTCCGGATGAGCAAGGAGTCAGGGATGCTGAACTCAATAACAGAGTCCAGCTTCTCTCTCCTCTTCTCCAGGAGCTCATCCAGCTGCAACAGAAAACACCGAACTCAGAGGGACAGAGGGACAGCCAAGGGACCCCTGTCTCCAGGGAAAGAGGAGATGCCAGAGCAGTCCCCGAACAGGAGCTCACATACCATTTCAGCCTGCTTCACCGTGCGTGGGAAGCCGTCCAGGAGGAAGCCGTTCTTGCAGGGAGGGGAGTCGAGGTTGTTCTCAATCAGCTCCACCACCATCTCGTCGCTCACCTGCGGAGAGAAGAGACAGGCGCACGGTCAGGAGGAACACCCCGATTTTACACATGGCTGCTGTACTCACGCCAGTGCCCAGGCTGCATCAGACCCTTTTCACAGCCGCTCCTGGTCCCAGAGGCAGCAGCCACAGCGCAGGGCACTGCTGTTAACAGGGTGAAAGCTGCGTGTTCAGACCTGCCCGTGTCAGGGAAGCGCTCCCTGCCATGGCTGTCAGGGACTCAGACCAGCGCTGTAACCTCACTGTTAGAAAGGTCGCTGTATTTCAAGGGAGACTGTCAGCTTCAAGACAAACTCCCTAGATTATTTTTTTTT
>VZTV01019180.1:0-12161 GCA_013400875.1 Anhinga rufa
ATTTCATACAGTTGTGTGGAATGATACAGAGGCACATGACTCATGGATATTTGTGTGCCACAAATCATGGTGTTAAAAGAAGTGCAAGTATCCTAGCTTCTTCTAATAAATCTGTTTCTGTCACAAAGGTGCTTCAGGGCATTTCCTGAGCCTTTAAGGAAAAAAAAAAAGTTTTAGCAAAGTTTGCAGAGAAAAAAATCCCAACAGTCCCTGCCTTGATGCTAACAAGGGATGACTTGATTTCTCCTGGCTATAGCAAATAGGTGGCTGCGATGTTCAGAAGAGTTTTCAGAAAGAACTGGGTACCTCCCTGCTCCCTGGATGGGCTGCAAAGCATCAGAGCACCACCTGAGAACAGGCAGCACTCACTCATCTTACTCTTTCCCCTTCACTATATTTTTTGAAAGTTTCTTACATCTGACTTCCCCTTACAGGACTTGCTGTGAAAAAGGGGAAAAAAATCCCTCTTGAAATCTGTAAGGCCTGATTAGGAAGACTGCATGGCCACTGTATTTTACAGTAAATCCAAGGCAGAAAAGGCAACAAACACACTAAGTTTTGATCCAGTAAGAAAGTCTGAAGGCAAACTGCTATCCTTGCTCTTTATTGAGAGTTGTTTTAAGAAGGTATGTGGGAAGCTCTGGGGTCTCCCTCCTTTCATGAATGCCAGATGAACTTAAAAATCCATGCCATGGAAATGCTTTTCACTGTTAAATGATTAAAGTTGGATGCTTCATATGAGCACAGGTTCATTCATTTTCTTGTGCTTGTTAAATCTTTCTCCCTGTAAATGCAGCTCTTATTTTTTGATGGTAGAATTAATTTTCCAAAAACTTACAAGTAAAACAGTTCATCTTATGGAAGTTAAAATAAAGAAGGAATAGATTCTTCAATAAATTTTGCCTTCCACATCTGACTTTCCTTGTCCAGAAACATTTAATAGAACATTACAGACATTCCCCATTAAATTAAAATTCATAGAAATCTTATATAAGGGCTATATTTGAATCCATTTTATGGGCCTAATGGTCATTTTTTTCCCATGTTTTTCTTAGTAACTGAAAGTTCCTTCTGTGGTGGAAGCTGCCAAAACAGCAAATACAGAGAATTCCCCAAGGAATGCCACACGAATTCCACTTCTCAGACTGGCTGCCATTTCATATTGATCTCAGTCATGATGAAGTATTAATTTGTACACAGTTGAATGACCATGTTTTTTAAAAAAACATCTAATTCAAATAGCTATGAAGCCTTGGCAGCTCTTAACAAAGATGAATTCTTGCTTCACTCTCCTGTGAACCAGCTGTTGGCACTAGCTATATTGTGGACAAGGAGAAAGATCTCCTACGTTGTTTAACTCAGGTCAGTACTGTCACAGAAAACCCCGTAATATAATTCATCTAATGAATTTATCAGTCTATACCTTAACAGTTAAACTTGTAGCTTTCACTTTCCAAATATAAGCTTATTTCAGAATGTCACTGCCCTGACAGCTAGGATCCTCCTCACTTAGAGCTAAGTTCACTCATGGGCAATTTATTCCCATTCTTTCTTGTGTTAACGCTGTGCTTTAATGCAATAGTTACCCTTTCCTCTCTGTAAATGGTAACGGTTATAAGGAACAATGATATCCCCTCCCTGACTAAACCTTGCTTGATTTACTCTGATTAAACAAGGAAAGCTCTTTTAGTCTTTTCTCATATTAAAAGATACTCTTTTCTCTTATTATCCCAGTAGAATAATAGGTCTTCTAGCGACAGCAAATGTTCTCTTGAGAGAAAAATGATAATGACATTTGAGGATGACTTAAAAAAAGAGGTACTTCACATGAGGTTCTGAAAGTGGGCAGAGCCAGGAATGATTGCATGGAATTTCCATATCATTAATATATATTTTCATTTTCTGTAAGTGTAACCTTAATTTTGACCCTTTGGATTCTTACAGATTTGCTTTTGTGATACAGTGTTTGTAAGGCTATTGGTATCACCCTAAATTGCTGTTCTGTAAGGTCAACCTTAACCCCAATTATCATAGCTTTTTTGCTTGTGAATAGAAGTAATAAGGAATTGACATTTTGCCAATTATACATTATAATCCTTTGAGATAAACCTTAAGGCAGCCCCGTTGTCTCAGGCATCGCAGAATCAACTGCACAATTTGTGGATTTCTGTTTAAGAACTTAAGTAGATGAATTATCATTGTCTACAAATGATTTTCTAAAACAAACCTAAGAGGTGGAAGAAATTAGTAATGATGTCTTATTAGCAACATGAGCTCTACAGAGCTCACACTCCGTGAAGATAGGCCATTCTGCTCTTCTCTGATGTAATGTACTGCAACACCAGGTCTGATCAACCATTTTGCATTACAGTGCCCCACTTGGTTTGGGGCCCACTTCTTTCTTTAGTAACCAGCAGCTGAGAGAGGGGTTAGGCTGCTTTTGTTCACAAACTCAAGTTTTGGATATTTGTCAGGCAAGATGTGACTTAGGAACTCTCTGCCTCTGTGCCCTGTGGCCGTCAGTGCACCTGTGCCAGGATCACCTACTGAACCTCTTGCCTGATGGATACCTGCAAATGATATTTTGGGTACATATTTAAGTGAACTTACTGATGAGGTCCTTGACTTAGAAATAGGAGAAGTGGGTTCTTTTGTGAGATCTATTTCTTCAGCCACCTTTTCTCAGTCTATTTAACTTTTTTTTCGGTCATTGTAGGGCAGTGAGGGAAACCTGTCTCTCATTATCTAGTTGTACACTGGCCACCACTGGGGCCTTGATCTCAGCTGGGGCCTCAGGCACTGCAGCAATATAAATACTAATAGCACAGGGGAGTCCTTTGGTGAATATTTTTTGTTATAGATTTTGTAAGATGCTTTAAGGACTCATTCTCTGATGGGCCTATTTTACAAATTTTACACATAAATCAAATAAATATGGCAGTAGGGAACAGACTTTAAAAACTAAACCATTGTGGTAGAGAAGTCAGACAAGCATATGGCAAATATCCTGATGCTGCTTGGTTGTAGTATGTATCTATATGAATACAATTGGAACAAAGCTTCTTTTTGAACTGCTTTGTTATGAACTGCTTGTGAGTAATATGACCTCAGTGTGTGCAAGAACATTAGTACAAAATTATTCATCAATAAATCACTCAGCAAATAATTCTCCCTCTCTGACATCCTGATTCCTAATTACCTTGCTGTCTTTTGTTTACTGATGGCAGCTAAATCCCCAATCAATTGCCTCCTAGGGAACCTAGTGAAGAAAAAAAAACTGTGGAAGGAGGCTATGCAAAGTGAGCAACATGTGATAGCCAAAAGAAAGAGTTTGAGAAAGGCTACGCTGGAGGAAAGTTTTAATGTCTTTTTTCCTTTCTTTCACCCTTCATTTTTCTGGATTTCAGGGATTCTCTTCTTCACTGTTCTGTTCTTTGTTGCACTGTCCTCAGGCATGAGAGTGGTAGAATTTTTTACTATGGGGGTGGTGAAAGACTGGAACAGGTTGCCCAGAGAGGTGGTAGATGCCCCATCCCTAGGAACATTCAAGGTCAGGTTGGACGGGGCTCTGAGCAACCTGCTCTAGTTGAAGATGTCCCTGCTCACTGCAGGGGGGTTGGACTAGATGACCTCTAAAGGTCCCTTCAAACCCAAACCATTCTATGATTCCATGATTCCATGAATTTGTAGTGGCAGAAGATAAAAAGCACTTCAGGGATCTTACTTTCTTCTTAGCAGTCCTTGAATTTGTATAAGAAACCCTTTTGTGAGGTTCCCTTTTGAAAATATTGGACTGCCAGGGAAAGAGGCACTTGAACAAAAGGTGGGGGAAGAATACTCAGGAACAATAATTTTATGAGTGATGCTTCCTGCATCCAACATCTTGGTTTTCTGACTTCACATCACATTGTGCCCTGAGGCAGTATCACATCTGGCAGCTGCCAGCATGCCTGCCTCTGCCTTACTGCTAGAACAGTCTAACATCCTGAAGCAAGGGGAAAATGCCCTCATCAGAAAGGCACACCAGAGAAGCAGTGGTTTTACATATGCTATTCTGTTCAGCTTTACAGACTCCAGAATCCTAGAGACAAGATGTTGCACAATTAAAGCAGCTGTAGCAAAAGTGGGTCACTCTGGTTTGGGCCAAGCACATACTCAGTGTCATGACACTAACTTAAAAACTGCTGCGAGGATCGAAGGGACCCCTTGTCTCCAAAATATAAATGTACTCCTTCTGCTTACTATCTGTATGGTAGTAAAGGAAAGGAATCAAATAAATTTTTTATTATAATAAAAAGCCCACTCCTTTCTTTCTCCCCAGAGAGCACAGAACTGCACCTTACATATCTGTTAATTTCCTTTTCAAAACCCCTAGGATGGTTGCCCTGCTTCTGTTGGTTTCTAGGCACCTTTCCACCTCAATCTGCCTTGCCAAAACCATCAGATATCTCTGTCATGTGAACTAGGCAGTGAGCCAGCAGGTCAGAGCTTACACAATTTGTGGCGCCTACTTAAAGTGTCTGAGATTCTTACCAATCAGTCTGAACCTGGGGGCAAAGTGTAATTCTTTCCCTCTTGCCCGTATTTATAAAATCACACAAAGTTGAAGTATGACACTGGTGGATTGCTTTGGCTTTTTATTTTTCTGTATTGGGGAACTCAGAAAGCTCCTGCCTCTCTTTGACTACAGGTTAATCCCTGCTTTGCAATAAAGGTGCAAAGCAGCTCGTGTGACAACTGTCAAAAAAAAGTAGGTTGAGATAAAAGAAGTTATCTCTAGAAACAGTGTGCTTAAAGCAGATTACAGTGTATGAGGGCCTTACCTAGGCTTTAATTACTTCTTTCTCAGGCAACATTTTCACTGAGCTGAATTTGAGGGTGCTTTTGTCACCTCAGAATTTTTAGACATGGTGCAATACAGACTGGCTACATAGAATTTCATTGCAAATATACACTTTTTTCCTAAGCATGAATATATATAATAATGATTTATGCATTATAATGTATATATATAATAATATATATTATAATGCTTTATCAATGTGAATGTGGAAAAATTGAGTTGGTCAAAAAATGACCCAGGGAGAAGGATTAAATTCTTTTAGTTCCTATTGCATTTTCTTTCTCCTTAGCTGCAAGCTGCTGTCTTTTTACACATAGTTTTACGGTGCTCCTTCTCAGAAAGTTGCTGTACCATTTCTTGGGTGACCTAAACACACCCACACCCCCAGCCTGGTTCTTGACTATCTTCCCTGTCTGAATTTTTATACTTTCTCCTGTGCAATGCCTATCACCCCATTTACTAGTGGCTTGAAAGCATAATAAAGATGAAAGAATAACCCTTCTGCATGCCTATCATTTTATTCCTCTTCTGTTTGAGACTGCAGGGGGAGACTGAACGTAATGTGCTACCTGATTATTCTATGACCTCTCTATGGCAGGGTCTATATGGATCGTATTGTTTGTACAGTGCAATGCAAGAATTTGGCACTTAAGGTTTAATAAATGTTCCAGACCCCAGGCATGTTTGAGCTGGCTTTTGGTGTGGTGGAAGCCAGCGGTTTGCTGGGGCACCAGGTTGCTGAGTGGCCCCAGCCCTGCTGCCTGCTTGGTTACCTGCAGATGCCAGGCTGCCCCTCCAAAGTGGGGCTTGGAGCTGCACAGCAGCAGTGAGAAACACCACCGCTTGCCTGTTCTTCTCTCAGGAGCTGAAGCACATACCTTGACTTTGCAGGAGTCTTTTCTCAGCTCTCCAAACCTAAAATTGCCCCTTCCTCTAGGGTGGAAGCTGCAAAGCATCAGTCTGTCCCTCTCTCCTCATCCCAGGGGCAGCAAAAATTGGTATTGCTGCCAGGTTAGGGAGCCCCAAGGTGCCCCTAGGTTCCCATCCCTCAAGCCTCCGGATGGCTCCCTTTCCTCTGGTCCTCACCTAAAACACATTGGGTAAAAGTGAATTCCTGTCTAGCAACCACTTAATAATAATTGGAACTTCAGATGTTGTATGTTGCCATGCTCCTTTTACGTATGTTCAATACATTTAATCATAAAAAGAGCTCATGTATAGAAAACACATGCCTACTGTGGGTAGGCCAGCATTACAGCTCTGAGTCAAATAAACTACCATGGATATACCCCACAATTCCAGGAAACTTTTTCTTTAGGATACACACAGAACATATAAACAAAGTTATAAAAATCAGCTGTGCTATTTTGCTTCATTTCATGCTTCAGTTGTTTGGGTTTCTTTCACCCAGAAATGGATATTTCCCCAGGCTCCTAATAGTGTCATTTATCCTTCAGTGATACATTTTTTTCTCTGCAGTATTAATTTGTACACCAGAGCTGCATTAGCATTAGGACATGGGGTGAAAGCCACAGCAGACTTGTAAAATTTTTTTTTTCAGACATCTGCAGGAAACGATCACACTTCTTCAGTTTTCTAGGAACATATAACAGCTTTTATGACTGGAAAAAAATACAGGGAGCAGGCTGAAGTTGGGCCTACGCAAGCCCAACAGGGCCTAGCAGAGGCCTAGCACAGGGTCGGTGTGTTAGGGTAGCTGCCAGGATGGTGTCAGAAGGGAGTAGCACTGCCAGCACACACCGTGCAGAGAGGAAAGAGGGATATAGAGGGATTCTGAGAAAATAAAATGAGAAATGAAGCAGGTTGACATTCAGCACAGATGATCTGCTCCATCCCCTCTCGGCAGGCTCATTGCTGGTAATCACACAGCAGCATTAACACCTCTTCTAGCCAGCCCTTCTTCTGTCAGGGGCACGAACCGAGCTGTGACGGTGAATACTTGTCTGGCCTCCCTTCAGATTGCCATTACCCCCTGTTCGGATTGACTGGCTTGGAAATAATTTTCTTGTCTTGTGCAAAGGTGCTGTACTGACACAGACACTCTGCCTTGAGGGATTTATGAGGGATTTAAAGTCTAATTAATAAGGAGTAAAGGGTGACTGGTGGAAATACTGACTTGGTAGACATCCCTGACCTCTGGATGGGACAGAAAGCTGCAGTACACAAGGGCTGGCTGCATGTGTTGTTTCTGGGCCGCTCTGTCCCTTGAGGATGGCCAGATTAGGAGCATGAAGTTTTACCAATGCAGCTACAAGAATGTTTGGAGCCAGCAGTGCAGGACCAGAGTTACATCATCTACTTTAATGTTTTTCTTACTCATTCCCAGAAGTATGAGGAAATACTCTTCTTCAAAAGAATATTTTGCATATTAATACCCCACTTCATCCAAGATCTCAAAGGGCTCTATATACAGTCATTAAGTGCAATTTCTATTGCACTGATGCTCATGGAGAAGTTGGTAACTGAACTCAGAAGAATACACCCAGGAGACCTGACCCCCTGCACTCTTTCTTAACCTGCAAATTACATTTTCCTTAAAAACAAATAAATGACCCTAAAAATCCCTAAGAAGCTTTAGTTACAGAAAGAACAGCAAGAAGCACAGTCTTGGTTAGTGATATCACAAAACCTCATACTTAGGCTGGAACTGTTAGAAATGTTAAAGTGCATGTGGAAATATAACTGTAACCATGTGGCTTTGGGAAGTCATGGCATGCCCAGCCTATTACTTGCTTCAGTAGCTGGGTGCAACTAGTTCAGCGTTTATAAAAACAGCAAGCTGGCTGGGAAACAAGGATGCGTGAATTCCTGGGAGTACAACATTTCTCCAATGTCTGAGATTTCCTCTTTGCTGATGATGATATCGGAGGCTGGAAGCCTGGAAAGTCTGGCAAATCATGCTGGCAAACTGGCAAAGTATGACAGTATTCTTTTGATTTGGAATGCAGATACCTTGATAGCATGCAAGTGTTTTAATCTTGGGGCACATAATAACTCAGTGCATGAGGATGGGAAACCAGAAAAAAAAAAAAAGGAATTAACTGAAGTGAGACATCTCTCTCTTTTGTTCCAGTTTTTCTGTTTTGGTGGCTGGAACGGTTAGTAAAATTCCTTTCTTACAAGGCTGGCACAATTGCGACGCATGGTTTAGGATAGGAGGGTGGAGAATCACAAGTGAATAAACAAAATCTGTATGTATGGCAGATGACCTCATCCCAGACTGAGACTCCCTGGGATAACGTGTGCCCACCTGTTAGTGTTTCAGCTACTGACAAAGCATGATACTATGACTCGCTGTAGTGTGCAGTTTCCAGGGACTTGGGCTACTGTTCAGTCGAAACTTCAAAAAAGGGTCTGCCTGTGTTAGAGTGCACATGTGAAGACTATTTAAGATGATGACCTGTCATTGCTGAAATTCTTGAACAATGCAGGTAAGAAAACTTGCTTGTGTCTGAAGTGTCCAAGTTTGCAGTCAGCCATTTGTGTGAGGTTTATGCTCCCAGATCCGTTGCCACTATCAGTATTTGCAAGCTGTTTGTCTCTTTATATATTCCTAGATGGCTCCCTATAAAACAAAATGACCACATTTATACAGCTTACAGTTCTGAGTACTTCCAGTTCTTCTGTTTCTGGAGTATGGTGGTAAAGCAGTTGTCAATTACAGAGCAATAGAGGTACATGCCATAAAATAGATACGGGCTTGAAACAAGTGACATCTCTCCATGCCTTCTTAGACCAGTAGTATGATAAAGAATATGATTACATAGGTATTACAGGAACTTCAAGAAGCTGGGAACCTAAGTCTTACCTTTCCACCCTCAAGGGGAAAACAGAATGTTTGTAATAATTTCAGTGCCACGCCACAAAACCCCCACCATTCTCAATTAGAAGACTCACCTTGGGGACCAAATAACAAAGTATGAAAGACATCTCCTGGGTCTGAAAGCTCCAAACAAAGTTTTGAAATGCTTTTCTTAAAGAAAGAGTCCAGATTGGCATTATGATATCCCTGCCAGTGTCGTGATTTTTCTGATACCTTACTCACCCTTAAAGTGAGTTTAGAGGTGAAGATAACTGAATGCAAATGTCATATATAAATCCCAGATAATCTCAGAGCCTGGAAATCCAACTGTTTACATAGGACTTGTATAATGATTCCAAAATCTTTCTCCCACTGTCTGGCCAGTGAATCTTAACACTAAGAAAAATGATGATGACCTAGTCCCACTGCCCTTTCAGTGCCCTTGCTGTCTGCTGACCCTGAGGACTTTCTCTTCATAGCGTTGGTGTTAGACATAGGTTCCATTCTCATTCTTTCATCTTACAAAACAACTCCTTATGATTACTATATATTCTAAGACAGACGGCTATAAAATACAGTTTTAGTCTTGTTTTTCCATTTTCTTGTTATTTTTAACCACGAAATTCAATCAAAGCTTGACAAATAAAAGTCTAGCTTCTTGATCGATGCAAAATATGCTGATCCAGCATGACCTAGTAGCAGATCTTAAAATGAATATGCAATATTTCAAGCAATTTTCATGGTACAGGCTCCCTCTTTTTTAACGCAGGAAACCAGAAAAGAAGCAAAGTGAAATGAAATGGTCCCTTTATAGAAAGACTCCCATCTGAAAATTGTTTTAATTCAGGGCAGCCGTGGGTATAGTTTACATAATAAAAAGCAGTTTTACTAAAGTGTCTGTGGTTATACTAACCCAGTGTAGAGGTCCTGATCAAAGCTGCCTTGCAGCCAAAGTCATCAGCAACCCGACAGTGTGCTTTCATGAAAAGAACTTTCTTTCTCAGCTGGGATGGCTCAGACCCACTCTGAAGAAAACCAAAGCTAAGCAGAAAAGAGGGTGTAAAATAAAGACACCTTCTCTACTGGTTCAGTATTATGTATTAAAGACAGGGAGAGCTTGGATGGAGATGTGCACATTCAGGAAAATAACTGAGCCTCCACAACCAGCTGGAGTTATGGCTTGACATGAGCAGCCATGCGACTGGGGACTGTCACTTGTCTGTTGAAAGTTCTGTTCCTGTAGTTCCGCTGCTTCACTTATCAGCTGCAGGGAGAGATAATGCTCAAACAAAGTAGGCCTTGACTTCTCCCAAATATATTTTCAGAGCTGAAGAAATAAACTCTCCCAATCACAGAACTGATTCATTTCACAAAATTTAAATGAGGCGGCTTCTTTTCCCTTCCATTACTTCACCAGCTCCAGTTCCAATCTGCAGGCCTTGTAGAATGGAAGGTGCAATAATGCAATCTTATGTTAGTTATACCAGAAGAAGTGACAAGGAGGGGCAGACTATTGAGTTTGCAAAGTGCTTCCCTAGGTGATCCAGGACTAAGCATATCTCACCCTGCTAGGAAGATTTAGTTTTTAGGTTGCCCCTTGGGTTTTTTTAATTTTTCCTCCCTCCCCTAGGTATGCCACTTCTGAATGTCAACCAGATACTTCTATGGGCAGAAAATGAAGCCGCTATAGGCCTTGTTCTTTTGAACTGGGACCCAATTTGATTGGCGTCTCTTGACTTTTAGTAATCTGTGTGTTCTGAAGTGTGAGCGAGATCCCTGCAGCAATAATGTCCATATCAAATCATAATTAAAAACAGCAGTGAGGAATGTGCTGAGATTTGAACTGTGGACCTCCCAGGCCTAAAGCCCAAATTGCAAAACAGGACTTTAAAGGCTCATGGAAGCTTTAAACATCAGACATTTAATCACAACTAGTCTGTAGGGATGATTTCCAAAAAAAGAAACAAAATCGCACCACCACAGAGAATAATAACAAGATCTGAGCATATGTTGTAGCAGAGAGATAGTTTCTTCACAAAGGGGTCACACGCTGTGCATCTACTTTTCCATCTACCAATGACAGCTTGAACATTTTCAAAGACATCTGCAGTGGGAATCATATCAAGCCAAACCTGGGGGAGAGGGAAGGAGGCTCTGAAGCAAGAGCACAGTATGCCTGTGATCCAATGGCAGCTTGCCATGAGTAGGAGGGCTCCACCCAAAAGTATCAAAAATAAATTAACACACCTATCTTTTATTAGACTTCTTGGAACCTATGCAGGTACTTCTGTCAACCTCCCTACAAGATCTACTTACCCTTAACTGAGGTCAGCAAGAAGGTGAATGAACAAACAGGCTTAAGAAAGGTCGACTATGCTGGGTCAGGCCAAGAAGCTGTCTAGCTCAGTATCTTGTCCCTAACAGCAGATACTTAGGGAGGGCATAATAAAAGGGCAAGTGTAAATGAAGTGATCCTGCTCATCTTTGAAAGGGGATATCTCTGGCTCACCAGTGAGACCAATGAGTTGAAGCAAATCTGAACTGAAAAATGTTCTAACTGCTATTTTTCTCATGAACCAGAACATGAACGATCTTGGGTACCACTGATGCTAAAGCAGGACTGAGCTTAAAGTGTGGGATTCTGATGACATGTTGAAGACAAATTAGTTGGGCACTGGATGGAGCATTGCCCCTAGGTTGTGTATCTGCTTCACTGAGAGAGGAGAGGCACCATCTGCACACCTTCCTGACCTGCTATATTGAATAATCCCAGATGCACTTCCTGATGGGTTAGCTGACCAGCATGAATCAGCCTTACCCTTTATCTATAGGTACAGGGGGCAGATAGCTGAACACTGACTTTATGTTAATGAGATGGGGGAGGAATTTCATTTCCATGTAGGTCGCTGGATCTTTCTCACAGTCCTGCTTATGTGTTTGATGACCTTCAAAGCTTACCATGACAGTGAGCCTTTTTTAGCCTAATGGTTAAAAAAATGATTACTCTATTTTAAGACAGCAATTATTTTATTGCATGTTACAAAAAGGAGTTGAGCTTTGTGGGATTTCCTGGCCTTTTCCTATGATAACTTTGTATTGCTGATGGAGACGAACTGTTGGCTGTCACAACTGTATAGGTATAGNNNGAAGTCAATAGGTACTTGAGCAAGCTGTAGAGGGTTATCAGAGATACTGGCATCTAGCAATGTGGGAATTTGTGGGGAGAGAATTGAATTTGATGTTTCTTAAGGCTGAGGTCCTTTGCAACAGGGGAGTTATGTTTCCCTAATATTTCTACCAGCAGAAGTGGAGGGTGGGGAATAGATTTGCTCATCTCAGGAAGACTCCCTGGTAGTGCTAGCATTTATCTGAACACTTAAATGCACTAATATTCCTGTGTTTAAGAGAGCTTTCTTCTGGTGTTGGCTGTAGTGGACATCTGCTGTCAAGGATTCCCATTGACTAAGGCAATAATACTGAAGTCAGAACAAGAGT
>VZTV01019193.1:1813-21162 GCA_013400875.1 Anhinga rufa
ACATAGACATAGAACATAGTATTTTTATAGCTGTGTGAATTTGGAGGCTTTTTGCCTGCTCTTTTTCAACTGTTCCGCTGTTTTTTGAAGGATTTATTCTGCAGATGCCGTCTACTGCAATTCTTTGCATGTAGGATCATTCTGTCCTTTTTGCGAGGTTCACTTTTGAGGGAATAAAACAGTTAACTCCAAACCAAATGCCAGATTCTGTTAAGACTAAATGATTACTGGCTTTTACACTATTAACTTTGTACAGCCTAACAAGAGAATAATGAGGCTGTAAGTCACAGCTATTAATTCATCTACTCGGCTAATGCTTACGCAGTTTTTACCATGTGCCCCATTGTAGAAGGCAGCAAATATCACTGAATGCATTGAATAAAAATAGAAGAACAACTGTATAGATTTTAAAACGTGATGAAAATGGGCTGTAATCTATACAGAAGAAGCAAGCTACACGATCAGTAAAATCTCAACTATTGATTGACTATACAAATTGGACAGGCTAGTAACTAATAGGTTGCCTTGCTCAAGCGGTATGTTTAACATGTTTTTAAAGTGAGCGTGAGAGTCACTAATGCACAATGTCAGAGGACAGCTGTACTGTGACCACCCAAGCTTGGTAATTAAATGGCATATAGGTTAATTTCAGAAACAAGCAGGAGACAGGAGTTAAAGAACTCAGTAGTCAGTTGAACACTGTTGTCCATCTGCGGAGGAGGAAAAGGAAAGTCATTATCAGTGTACAATAATTGCAGTTTCAGTTTTGATTAAAGCCTTATTTTAACTTTATAATAAAACAATAGGGTTAGAAGCTGAATGAATTGCAGAAGGGTGGGCTTAGGGCCAGTGGAAATTGTCATCAAATAAATCTGAAGATGATCCCAATCCGTTTCTCCGTTTTTTTTTGTTGTTGTTTTCATTTAACCTGCAGCCATGGCAAATTATGCTTTTGAGGATGCAGAACTGATTGATTTAATGTGAAGGGCCAATGTATACGTTCAACATATCATATCACTTTGTCTTCATGGATCAATTTTATCATGGCTCAGAGGTTTTGATCAGTATTTAGTGGGAAGGAGAGTAACTCACCTTAATGATTGTTCGTCATATTGTTTATAATCTTTATAGCTTAGTGCTACATAGAACTCGGTTCAGCAGAGCACTCAGACATTTGCTTAAGTGCTGTGCTGAATGAGAATTATAATGCATCACTCAGCATATGCATCTGAAAAAAATAACAACAGTACTGTGATAAAAGACATAATGTTTTATATATTATCGTCTTCTTGAGGAAAGAGAAACCACACATGACAGATGCTATTCATGTTGCTGCATGAATTACTTAGCTGCCCTCATGATAAGGGTGACTGTGAGGTCCTAAGCAGAATAGTAATATAGTCTAATACAAGTGATGCAGTCTGTGAAGGAGAAGCTTTCCATGGAGATGTAAGCAGAAAAGAAAAATATTAAAGAGTTTTCGTAGGTAATTTGCATACAATGTTTCAGTGTCCAATTGGGTAGGAACACGAGGTTTGATTACAAAAAAAAATAATTTTATGATGCTTTGTATGTTTCCATACTTTACTTTCTCCTTTGGTGTCCTGCTGTTCAAGATATAACCAGAAGGTACCAATTTGAATTTTAGACGGGAATGAGGAGGAAACCATCAGTATAATGGCTTTATTCTGATGCCCAAACTCTGGATTCAAAACCAAAGGTGTTGGTGCTTTTCTGGGCTATGTTACTTCCATAGTTGTTGAAAACTAAGCCTTTTGTTTTAATGTCATAAAAAAGGTGTTAAGTTCATTTATGATTGTGCTGCTAAATTCACCTTTGTTTATGATTTTATTTTATTTTGTTTGCAGGGTTGTTTCCCGCAGTGCTGAACCTGGCTACTAATGCTCTCATCACAACCAATGCTACCTGTGGAGAAAAGGGCCGGGAAATGTACTGCAAACTTGTGGAACATGTACCTGGGCAGCCTGCAAGGAACCCTCAGTGCCGTATTTGTGATCAAAGGAGCAGGGTTCCACATCGTACGTGTGCTGTTTTAATTTTGTTCCTTTAAAAAGATTTTTTTCCAAAGGTTGTAGATACTCAGCAAACAAAATTGTGGGTCAGTGGCCTGATTACTATGAAATGCCTGTCTCTTTCTTTTTAAACTAGTTTACTCATCTCTTCCATTGGTATTTCATAATCTATATATGTTACGTATATCCCTCAAATTGAACTTTCTAATTCAGATACTTAAAGTGGAGGACCTAAATTCAGATTTAGAAAAATTAAGTATCTACAGCTGTTGTTGAATTCTCTTGATATATACTGACTGTGAATGAAAACCAGATGACTTTTACCTGCATACCTACTTGTGTAATTTGAACGTTTTGACCAATCAAAGCAACATCTGAAATTTCAGTTTAGGACCAACTCTGGTTTTATTTTATTGTGTTCTGCGATATTTTTCTTCTTTGTTTGATGTTATTCAGTTTCACTGAGCCAGCAAAAAGAAGATAAGATAATGGAGCACTGCTTGGTTTAATTGCTTAGTTTTTCATATTAAAATTGATCTTTGCTAACAGTGCTTTTTTTAAGACTACCCGGAAGCAAAATCAGTTTTCAAGTATAAATTTGTTATCATCTGCTTCAGAGATGCATGTTTCTAAGAGTTGGGAAGATTAGACCTAAGAAAATTTCTTAGTCAAGTCATACAAGTTTAATTTCATATGACCTTGCAGTGAAAGACATGAATAGCATTAACTTTGTTAGATTTTTGTGGTTATATTGGCACTGTAGATGGTAGAGAGTGTAGAGACACTTAAGACAGCTTTTAATGGAATAGGTAAAATGTTGGAAGAAGCACAGCCACAGAAGCATGGAGGCAATTTCTCTTTTTTTTCAGTTGTTTCCCTCTAAAACGTAGCTCTGATACATTCACACCTCATGACAGAGCACATTTAAGCATGTACTTAGAACTACAGGAAAAAAAAGACAACATTTAATCTGTCTGCTAGTTCTAGACAGGGTGAGCTATCTATGTCTGTAGCTTTCCAGACAGAAGCTTCTTTAGCTTCTCCTGAGAAACTTCCTTCCAGGGCCACCTTTCCTAGAGTTATTTTACTCTTTACAAAGTCTATTCCTAATGGCTAATCTGCATCTTCCTTGCAGAAATTCATGTTACCTTTTCTCTAACTTCAGTCAATACAAGGAATGGATTATTCCCTTTTGCTCTACAAAAGTCTTTTACTTAGTTGACAGTTGATGGTATTGCTGCTCTATCTAGTTTCTACACTAAGCTATCTCTTTTCTTTCATTCTCCTCTCAGGTTGTATTTTCTAGAACTCTAACTGTGCTAATTGCAGTTCTCTGAATTCTCTCTAAAAGTTTTAATCTTTATTACAATTCACCTGAGCTTTTACCAGCATAGAGATGCAGGTTTGCTTCAGAATGAGCAGAATATATTCCTGTTTACATGGTTTACTTAGATATATCCCATTTTTAATGTTGTGACACCACTGAGAGTTATATAGTTAGTTGTCCATTATAATCCCCAGATGCTTTCCTGCTAAACAGCTACCTATCCATTTGCTCCCAATCTTGTATTTGCAAAGCTAATTATAATTTTCCCAGTATAGACTACTTCATTTGTCTGAACACAGTTGCAACCTATTTTTTTTTCCCCAAGATAGTTTCCAAGTTTCGACGTCTTTTTAAATTGTAGTAAATGCCATCTTCTGAGGAAAAGTCACATGATTTTGTAGCAATATAAGCATTCAAATGATATGTTACATTACAGTAGTATGTCTCACTCAGAGAAGATTTCAGGGGCTTTTGGAACCATTCTGGCTGGCAAACACTGTGCAATGGATTCTTTCCATTCTTTATAGATGGTTGTTTAGGTACAGATACACATCATACAAGGTTTTTTCTATATCAAGTTTGTTTAATTCAGGAAACAAACCTAAACCAGAGCTGGATTGTTTTGTTCCCATGTCCTGCCTATGATTCCAGATAGTGTACACTAATGCATGTGTATATACACAGACATACGTATGTGTGTATATATATATAAACCCGATCTGAATGATTTATATTTATGTTTCCCCTCACTCCTACCCTCTTAAAAACTTGAATCTGCCCAGCTTCATAATGTCTGGTCTTTTGTTGCCAACCACATCTCATTTTAAGGTTTTTAAATGTTCATTTGGCAGAAGGAAGTGCCTTATTTAAACAGAGATGGCTCATTAATAGGAGAACCATGTAATGTAACCAGACTTTAAATGATCCCCCTGGAACGTGTGAGTCTGGAGTGCCTCCCCTTAATTACTGTAGTAGGAAATGAACACAAATTCCCTGGTTAATCACATGTGAGCCCAAATTAAAGAGCACAGTTTGATGGGCTCACTCTCTAAGTTCTCCCCCTTGCCATCCATCAGGGAGATTGGTCCTTGAACTGCATTTGCAATCTAGTCCTTTTTGCAAATATTATATTATTTTCCCTTTCCTTTTGAATAGGCAAAACATGCCAGCAATTAATCAGTGTTTTCAAATTAGTTATGATTAAACTTTCATAATGGTGATTACAGTTAATTGTTGATTCATCTCCCAACCCTCCTTCTCATGATTTACCATTATATCAATTTCACCTGAAGAGACTTACATCAAAATTTCCAGTTAGACAGCTTCTGTCACATTCACCGAGGAGCTCTGAGTTTGATTTACAGAAGTTTTTTGCTAGCACTCATTTAAAGCCAAGGTTTATGAAAATGATCAGAGCTGTGGGAACTGACAACGTGTAAAGCATGGGTGTGTTTTGCTTTTCTCTTCAATATAAAGATAAAGCTACTAATAAGATCACTTGTAGCACCAGCATCCTAACTTGCAAATGTTGGTGCCCACTAATGCCACTGAATAATCTGATATTTAAATGAAAATTTTGGCATTTTCAATTTTGAGGGCTTATGCCTTTCCTCACTCCCACAAAGCACTTTAATAGTATCTTTAAATATGTTCAGACATTCTGGTTTTCCTTAATGAGCTAGGACTCCTGTCCTCCACAGGTGCTTGATGTAGCAAAAAAGAAGAGACACAAAGACTATCAATCTGGCTGGTTGATTTAAGTAATAATTAAAAAAACAAGTAAATTAATCTGTTCATGAATTAATTATTTTTAATTCAAGGACTAGCTAGTAATGAAGCACATTCCAGTTTTATATCAAGAAAACCTGTCAGTTTAGAAATCCATCCTTAATGAGAGGGGAAGGATTTCTCCTATCTTGCTATGTTCTTGCAGACAGAACTTGCATAGAAGAAACCTCCTGTGTTTGAATTTCCTTTGGGCTATTTCCCCCATAATGTACAGACTTTCTCTAGGCAATTAGGGACTTCAAAATAGACATCCTTGTACCTTTTGAAATAGAGATTGTCTTATTCTCCATTTTGTACAGGAGAGAAACATGAATTGACCACAAAAAGTAACATGGAAATGTTGAGTGTAATTTTTCTCAGTCTAAATAACATTAAAGCACTGTGTAAGCAAACTTCAATAATTTACAGAATCACAGAATCACAGAATCACAGAACAGTAGGGGTTGGAAGGGACCTCCAGAGATCATCTTGTCCAACCCCCCTGCGTGAGCAGGCACACCTAGAGCAGGGGGCACAGGACCGCGTCCAGGCGGGGTTTGAATGTCTCCAGGGAAGGAGACTCCACAGCCTCTCTGGGCAGCCTGTGCCACTGCTCTGGCACCCTCACAGGAAAGGAGTTTTTTCTCATATTTAAGTGGAACTTCCTGTGTTCCAACTTATGCCTGTTGCCCCTTGTCCTGTCGTCGGGCGCCATTGAGAAGAGACCAGTCCCATCCTCCTGACACCCACCCTTCAGATACTTATAAGTATGATAAGATCCCCCCTCAGTCTTCTCTTCTCCAGGCTGAACAAACCCAGGTCTCTCAGCCTTTCCTCATAAGGGAGATGCTCCAGTCCCTTGATCATCCTTGTGGCTCTCCTCCGGACTGGTTCCAGCAGCTCCCTCTTCTTCTTGAACTGGGGGGCCCAGAACTGGACACAGGACTCCAGATGTGGCCTCACCAGGGCAGAGTAGAGGGGCAGGATGACCTCCCTCGACCTGCTGGCCACATTCCTTTTAAAATTTAAAATTTAGAAGATCTTGAGATCTAGAAAGAATTCAATTCTGTAAAGAAATACTTATCACTATTATTTGGGATTCATCTGGAACACTGCAACAGAATAAATGTAGACATGAAAAGTAATACATCTTGGACTTTGATATGGATTATAACAAAGCAAACCTTTATATGCATGTATGTGAGTCAGACAATTTTCCAGTTGAGAAATATATTCTGTAATGATTTCTGAATCATTTCCTCTGTAATGATTTCTGAATTATTTCCTGAATTATTTCCATGTGTGCTTAGAAATATTTTAGAAATGCAAGTACCAGTATTACTTTAATCTCTGCTTTTCTTCCACACCATATCTCAGGTTCCTGATTTGTAGTTTCTGTTGCAACATTTAATGACTTTACAGTACTTGAAACTTTGGAAGACTGCAGGAAGTGTTCAGTTGATTTAGATGCCTACATTTTCTGTAGAATCAGGAAAGCCTCCAAGTGCATTTAGGTGTTCTGAATCACCTTCTTGTGATCCTAACCAAAATTAAACAACTAACATTAAATGAGTATTCCAGTAATAATAAGCATGACTGTGCCCCAAGAGTAAAAGAAAAATTAATTTCCTGTTTTTTATTTTAAAGTGCTGCCTCATTAGTTCTGTAATTGTATTAAAATCTATATTTTTAGATCTAAAAACATTTAAATCTCCTAATAATTTTGAAATATATTTATGTATTTCTGCTGTTCTAACAGAACGACATCCAATAACAAATGCAATTGATGGCAAGAACACTTGGTGGCAAAGTCCTAGTATCCAGAATGGAATTGAATATCATTATGTGACCATCACATTGGACCTCCAACAGGTAGACTTCTGTTTGTTTTTTTCTGCAAAGGCTTTATTTCTTGCACAATAGGTCACCTGGATTATTTTCCTGTTTGCTCTGTGTTGCTTTTATATTACGAAGACACACTCAGCTTCTCCTATAACTTTCTGTTTATACGGATAATTCTGACCAACCCATTCATTGTAACATAATGTACCAAATTAAAATAAATTATTTAGTATATATTTTTATGAAGTTGTGTTTAAAATTATTTTAAATATAACATTTTCAGTATTTTTTTCATGATAACCTATGGTTTGGCTCTTAAAAGATAGTTTCAGGGAAAAATGATATGAATAAAAGTTTATGTTCAGAATACTGTTCTTGTTTCAGTAACATGGTACTATACACTTAAATACACAAAAAATACTAAAAATACTTAAATATACTAAAAATAGTTCATCTGTGCTAGGGATACATGCACATCTGATGGGTTATTTTGAGGGACATCCTGGGTAAAGGGAGGAGTTTGGCTAAGAAGGTTCTTAAATAAATTGTATCTTGTTAGTGGAATCTTGCTTGACAGATGTAGCTATACAGACTGCAGTTATCTGATACTTATGAAAATACTACATAAATTCCAGGTATGTAAGTGAGAGGATTTGAGGGCAGATGGAAAATAATTTTATTTTGTTATGCCAAGATAAATACAGAACAATTATCTCGTAATAAATGTATCATCATGTTATTAAACTTGACCACTTTGCTATCCAATTTAGTAGGTAATAAATTAATGGCCCCATCCTCCTTAAAATCTTCTCTGGTCTGTGGCTGGTCCATACTTGTCTGCAACTTGAATCAGACCACAAAACATAGAATCATAGACTAGATTCATAGAATCATTTAGGTTGGAAAAGACCTTTAAGATCAGAGTCCAACTGCAAACTTAACATTGCCAAGTCCACCACTAAACCATGTCCCTAAGCACTACATCTACATGTCTTTTAAATACCTCCAGGGATGGTAACTCAACCACTTCTCTGGGCAGCCTGTTCCAATGCTTGACAACCCTTGCAGTAAAGAAATTTTCCCTAATATCCAAACTAAACCTCCCCGGCATGACTTGAGGCCATTTCCTCTTGTCCTATTGCTAGTAACTTGGGAGAAGAGACCAACACCCACCTCACTACAACCTCCTTTCTGGTAGTTGTAGAAAGTGATAAGGTCTCTCAGCCTCCTCTTCTCCAGGCTAAACAACCCCAGTTCCCTCAGCTGCTTCTCATAAGACTTGTTCTCTAGACCTTTCACTAGCTATGTTGCCCTTCTCTGGACACGCTCCAGCACCTCAATGTCTTTCTTGTACTGAGGGGCCCAAAACTAAACACAGATTTGAGGTGCGGCCTCACCAGTGCCGAGTACAGGGAGACGATCACGTCCCTACTCCTGCTGGCCACACTATTCCTGATACAAGCCAGGATGCTGTTGGCCGTCTTGGCCACCTGGGCACACTGCTGGCTCATGTTCAGCTGGCTGTCAGCCAGCACCCCCAGGTCCTTCTCTGCCGGGCAGCTTTCCAGTCACTCTTCCCCAAGCCTGTAGTGCTGCATGGGGTTGTTGTGACCCAAGTGCAGGACCCGGCACTTGGCCTTGTTAAACCTCATACAGTTGGCCTTAGCCCATCGATCCAGCCTGTCCAGATCCCTCTGCAGAGCCTTTGTACCCTCAAGCATCAACACTCCCACCCAGCTTGGTGTCATCTGCAAACTTACTGAGGGTGCACTCGATGACCTCATCCAGATCATTGATAAAGATATTAAACACAACTGCCCCAGTACTGAGCCCTGGGGAACACCGCTTGTGACTGGCCACCAACTGGATTTAACTCCATTCACCACCACTCTTTGGGTCTGGTCATCCAGCCAATTTTTTACCCTGCAAAGACTATGCCCATCCAAGCCATGAGCAGCCAGTTTCTCCAGGCGAATGCTGTGGGAAATGGTTTCATAATCTGTATTCCAGGTGTTAAGAAAAAGGAAAGGTCCTTTCTCTGGCTCACTGGAGAGAGATTCCCCTTCCCAGCTCCCCCTTCCTTTTCTATTTCAGTTTATTATTACTGGTTTATTGGTTTCACTTGGAACCTGCCTGTCCTTGTCTCCCTTCTTTCTTATTTAGTACTTAATGAGGACAATAGCTAATTATCAACTAAAGACACTTGAATAAAGCATCGTTTGTCAGAAAATAGAATGAAGTGAAAGGCAGGGTGTTGGGACATCTGTGTACATCCATACATATAATTTTGTTGTAAGAGATCAAACTGTCTTAACTTAGTCCAGAACTCAGAACTTCAGTAATGTTTAATGACTAGTAATGCTTGGATTTCTTCTTTGGACTTTTTTGTCCTTTATTTCTTGTAAAAAACCTGTCATCAAAATGATCTGATGGTAAAAATTCTTGTACCTTGTATCTGTGACACTGAAATACTTGGAAAGCAGTAGTCTTTATACCTGGAAGAGTTTTTGAATCCTGGAAGAATTATTAGCATTCTGGCTTTGAGCCCTCATTGTTACTGGCAGAAACGATCCTACATCTCTGTCTTTGGCCTTATACATGCAAAAGTATACAATGTGCATTTCTCTTTCAATTAGCAGAGCTAAACCTTTTTTACAGAACTTTGAGTTTAAGTTCCTGTACGTTAAAAAGTTTTAGGTTTTTTTTATTGTCTTTTAAGCTTTCAGAGTTATTAACTGGTTTGCCATTACAGTAGGGGATTGTGCCTCTTTCTGGTTGTGATCTATTAATATGTGACTAGCTTTCAGGCATTAGAACTAAATTACCATCCTTGTTTTTATTTGTGATTTTACTTGTGCACTTGTTTAGGTCAGGTCTGCTAAACTGCGGCTTTACCACTTCTGTTTTTTTCTAAGTCAGTATCTGGGTTGTCATAAGAAATAAGCAAATTTGTGCACTTTTGAAAGTTTTGGGTGTTCTAATATACTAAAAGCTAGCAACTACAGGGTCAGTGACTATTTTGAAGAAAAAGTATGGGTTCTAATGTATTTAAAAGGCTTCTTTGTGTGCCAATTGACAGGAATCTGAGAATGTGTGTTGTGTGGGTTTGGGCTTTTTTTTTTGTTATTTTTTTTTAAATGAGACAAGGCTCAAGTATGAGCCTGTTTCTTTCCCATGTTCTCTTGCTTATTGTTCAAAGAAAGGTTGGTGGTCCTTTTGCAATGCTAAAGCTAATACCTTCTCTTAAGCCCATTCAGTTGTATTGGCTGGAATAGGAACAGTGTTAAGGTTCCCGTGTATGTCAGAGAAGTGGGATAAGACCCTGTGTCACTAATGCTGTCTGGCACACTCTCTATGACCTGCATAACCTGTGTAGTTAGGAATGCATGCTATGTGTACTCACCACCTTACATGAGCAGAACAACAGTTTTGTTCCCCAAAATATAGTAAAAGGTATGTTGCAATTTGCGTGACTTTTAGAATGCTCAGTAAGAAATAAGTTTGGATTTTGAGGAGTGTTACAAGTTTCTGTTTGCTTATTTGAGTATTTTGTAGACACAGCATTGAAGGCTTTATTAAAGTAGTTGGTAAAATAAGCTTGTGTCTTGTGTAGTAGTCACTATGAATGATGAAGGTCACCAGATATCTTTGAGACCTCACTGAAAAGAAATACCATTCTTTACCTTTGGTTTATAGGAGATGCAGTAATTGCTATGTTTGTGTTGATAAATTCTTGTTTTAAGTATAAAAATGCTTAACTTCTTTTTGTGAGATAGAAATAACAAATGACAAATGTACAAGTAATGGACTGAAAATTGCAGGAATGCATTAGTTTGTATGTTATTACTGGTAATTATGACAGTACATGGAATGCTTTTAGCAATCCTAATTTCATGAAAAAATCAGGAAAATAATTATAGTTTCTTCATTTATATAATGCTTGGCCTTTTGGGGCAGCTACATATTTTTTACTTTATTGTGCAGTGTAGCCATATAAAAATGCTGCATACTAGTTAGCAACAAATAATAAACTGAAGAAGTAAAATATATTTAACTTTAGAAGGAGCTGAAATATTATCAGTCAGGTTGGGAAAAATGCAGGTTTTTTTTTTTCTTTTCTCCCAACAGTTCAGGTTTACCGTACTAGTTATAAAGACCTTTTATCTATAATGGAAGCTAGGTTTCTAATTCACTAAAGTACATTTGAAATTTGTACCCCATCTATTATAAAAATATGAGTTGAAAACTGGAACAATTTGGTTCTAAGCATCTTTGCTAATCTACTCTTAACCCTTCCCTTTTCTAGACTTTTTAGCCATTTTGACAATCCCCATCTTATCTATTTCACAATAATATTATGGAACACCATTTGTAGCTGTACATGTGAAATTATTTTTTACAGTGCTTTTCATCCAGCAAGTGCATAGGAGGTGAAAATATGAAAGTAGATTTATTTGGGAGTTGATCACACAAATCTAAATGGAGGTTAAAATGTGAGTTTGACTCTACTAACTGGTTACTGACTGACTCTACTGGTTGATTCTAACTACCCTGGTTACTGAAAGTGAAACTGCAGATCCAAGTTTGGCAGGATAGGTTCATCGGTGTGCTAGGTTGTTGCATCTATGAAGCACTCACAAATTACCAAGACAAGCTGTCTGCTCTTCTGCATCTCTTAGTCCTGCTGGTTGTGTAGGGTCTGTGGGTTTCGCCTTAAGAGTGGTGGGCAGTTCAAGTACAATAAAAGTCATTCAGGTCCCTTAAGTGCAATGTTTAGCAGGACGGAAAATAAGCCTTCTCATCAAGAAGTACAGAGAAGGGAGTTGGCAAAACAGAAATGCTTAGACTTCCAGGGAGAATATATTCCCTGTACTCATGCTATCCCAAATCCTCTACTGGTTTAGTTTCACAGTGATGTGGAAGGTCAGTAGAGTATGGGCAAATACACAGGAAAACCAGTTGGCAGTTTGAAGTGAGGTGGTCAGCCCATCTGCTTCTGATTTCTACACACACTTTTATTAACAAATTCCCTGCTGTTGTGGGCAACAAGGACATTGACAATACTTTTGATACTGCTAAGATACTTGTGCTAGGAGCATGTTTTTGTGGGGTTTGATTTTTTTACTCTACACTTTATTTTTTTTTAAATGGTACTGGAATATTTTATGTGACTTGTAGATGTGTGGAATTCTGGTGGACGCGGAGTTAATGTTCTGGCAGAAAATTCTGGACTTAATTAGTATATCTTAATTGCCTTGGATTGTGGAGGATCAGTTCAGTGTTCAGGTAATCCTTTCCAGGCATATATTTCTGAAGAAAAAGAAAGCAGTTGAAACTCCTCAGAGCCTCATAAGATCTCATAAGGTGCACCTCATAAGGTGCAAGAGCAACAATAACTGATTAAGCTATGTAGTTGATTTCTCTATAAAGCAATTGCAGTTCATCAGTTCTTTAATCTCTGATAGTTCTTTAATCTCGGCTGATGTCCATCTCTTTCACCTTATCTTTTTATCCTGTACGCTGCCCTCCTTTACAAAGCGGGGAAGGAGTCTAAAAAATTGTGGTTTCACTCCATGTAGAATCACTGGAGTCCCACTTCTCCTGAAGTGTATTTCAGTACTTTTTAGAATGTAAGTTTTTAGACTTATGGGCTTTACTATCTGAATGGCACGTATTATACTTTGGGAAGTGGCATTTCTGAAACTATATAGATAACTGAATAACTGGAAGTAGGAGAAGAATGCTTAACTTGCTCAGAAGTATTTTGAAAAGCATTTACGAATAGCAGACAGCGATATTCTGCTAATGATAAATTAATTATTTTGTAATTCTGTATTGCCCAAATATAATTTGAATTGAGGATTTTGATATGGTTTTGAATGATTTCTTTGTTATTTGATTCACTTTAATACCCATGAGCAGAAATACACACACTCACACATGTGTGCATGTGCACGGCCACAAACATATATCATGTATCCTTAATAAGGGTAATGCTAGGAAGAGGAAAAGAATTGCAAAACTGAGTGACTGCTTTTGCTTTCTCTACACGACTGTACAACTAAGTGGCTTTGTGGCAAAAGACAGACATGAGAGAACTAAGAAACTGTGACAAGGTGAATGGGAGACATTCAGGCTGGGACAGGAAAATAACAGGATAGGACTCAGACTAGTGTCATAAAAGCTCAGTGTGGTAGTCTGTGGGAAGAGCTTAAAAGGGGGGGAAAAAACCTCCTATCAGTGAAGGAAACCTATATCTGTATGTGCATAGGTGCCACTAAATTGAAAAAAAAGAACATTAGGGTGGAAGATTCCCATGGAAGATACATCTTCACTCTTTGCTATTATGGGTAGGACAGCTACAAACATCAGAAATAGCATATAATAAATTTCTGAAAGCAATATTTTACAGCTGAATTATGGATACCAGATGCACAATATGGACTGTGATTCATTGTTTTGTTACTCTGCTTTATAATTCTTGATTTTAAAAAAATTATTATTTTTATTTTAAAGCTTGAATTTTGGGTTGCACAATGTGTTTATACATCTGCTGCTATGCTGAGGGCTACTATACATAAAGTGAAATGTGACCTATAATTTGAACGATTGGGTAAAATTTGAAACCAACTGAGGAAAAAATCTGAATACTGATACTTCAATTTTGCCTGCATTAGCAAAGAGTGTGTCATAGTGGGAGAGGGGAGGACAGACTTGGGAAAGGACTTGTGTTTATTTGGTGCTGAGGACCCAGCTCACTTGTCAGGAAATTTACTTCAGACCAGCTCTATTCTGGAACATGGGCTGAATGTCCATTAGCAGCTAAACTGAATCAGGTATGTCTAAGCATGTTCTTCTGGCTTAGTTCTTATCTGAAGGGAATCCAGTTTGTGAGCTCCACAATCTATTCATGATGTGAACCAAAGCATGCTAAATTGGGACAGTTGGGAGATTCACCTCAAAAGCATGCTCCCTATCTGAGCTACAAAGCTAATGTGGATGTACCCTCATAAGTTCTGTGCCTGAACAGAGCTCAGATTTTATGTTAAGCCTATCAGATGCTACATCACATCAGATGCTACACCACAAATGGTGGTGTTTCCCATGTCTTAATACAATATTGATGACCTTTGTTGGGGGAGAAGGGAAGTATGAGAGAGGAGAAACCTCCTGCAAAGAGACCTTCCTTGTGTGACCTTGCTTGCCATTTGCTCCTTTGCTCTGCCAGTATGACTGTGCTGTGTTGATAGCTGTTTGAAGGAAACATTATGTTCAGCTGTCAGTTCCCCTGATGCACAACATTAGCCAGAGCCCTTGTGGGAGCACAATTCTCTTTCAGAAAGAGTTTATCACTGTTACACAGCAGCAGAGTTCACATGTTTGTTAGCCAAGGATGACTTGAGGCAAGCATGGCAAGTACTGTCTTGCATAACCGTGTTGAAGATGTTGCCCAAATGTGTGGCCAGACTGAGACAGACTACCTGTTTGTAATATGTTTAATTTAAAGAATGGCTATTTTATATGAAAGATTATGTGAGCAATTAAATTCTTATTTCTGTCACGACTTCTCTGCCCACTTTTGGCGTTCTTCCCTCTCCCTTCTAGTATTTGACTGAGGAGGTTACAAGAAGGTTGCTATAGGAAGGACTGGCTTGGAGTACTTTTGTAATCCCAAAAGTAAAGCTGCCCTTTCTGACTAGCCATTTCTTTGTGTTTCTAGTAAATGAGATTGCCTGTGTTTCACCATCCCCTCCAAAGCCAGTCTGAAAACACATATTCTAGGAACTGTGTCATATGGCAAATTAAGCAGCAGAGGCCATGAATTTACTCAGTCTGCATCCCTGTCCAATTTATTTTCTTCTTAGAGAAGAAATAACCAGGTTTTTGAGTCTTGACAATTTAGAAGTTATTGCATGATTTTTGGATTCAGGAACCATCTCCCTGTTGTCTGGTTTCAAAAAACTAGTGGAACCCTTTGTGTGGTTCTTTGTCTGTACAGTTGAACCCCACAATTAGATGCAGTTAAACTAATCCTTTAGGGATTGACTGAAGTCAGTCTTACAGCCACAGTGAAACGTAAGGTCCAGTGGGAGGAAAAAAATTACAGTTAGCTTTCTATTGAATAACTTCTGATATCAAATATCAGAATAGCTAAAGGAATAAAGAGAAGGTTAATGACAATGTTTAGTCTTGGGATACAAGAACCAGATCAGTAAAATTAGATGCCAGTTGGGCTTCATATGTTAAATTTGTATATATGTCCAAACATTTTGCTTAGGTTTTCAGTTAGTATTTTCTTTCTCTCTTTTACTAGCAATTATGTGCTTCAAATGTCTGAAATGCTTGCAAAACAGTTTCTGTAAAGGTAAAGCTTAAAGCTTCTCTTCATCCCCAAACCAGAAAGTAATCTAACAGAAATGAAAATTAATCCAGACTGAGACTTTTCACCAACAAATGCCAGTCTGTTTGGTCCATCTTCGGAATTGTTTGACTAAAGAGAGAAATGTGAATAGAAGCAAAGTCTGTTCTGACTGTGATGCTGCAGTTGCATGACTGTGGTTCCCCCCATCGCATCCCCCTCCCCAAACTGGCTAAATGGAGACATTCTTGTCTCCCTTGTTCTGGCACTAGCGCTTGTGCTGCCATGCAGTGAACCAGATCAGTACCTTGATACTGAAAATTACATCTTGTCTTGTTTTTTGGGGGTTAGGTTTCTGCCAGATCAGTTTTCTAATTTGGCTTGCTGTGTGAGGTTTTAATGCCAGTGTGGGGGAGGGGGCAGGAACATATTTCTGGAGGTGGTGGGGAAAGCAGTTCCACCCCTCTCCGGAGCAGCTGGCACTCTGCGTTGGCTTCAAATGATTGTAAAACTTTAAAGTATAAAATACTGATCTATGAGCTACAGTCCATGCCTGCAGCATAGAGCTGTCATCCTGAATATTTGTTTTTAGTATTTCTTGTACATGAATCATTCTGTTTTGAAGTAATGTAAACATTTGAAAATTCAAAGCATTAACTATATCTCTCTCAAAAAAAAGTCCTAAGTCCAGTTCTCTGGCTCAGTGATGCCTAAGTGGTAATGAACTGTTAAAGTGACAGCCCAAATAAGATGTAACTAAAACCATGAAAATGAGACTGTGGAAGTAGTATAAAAAAAGAATGAGATCTGTTCTGTTTTATTACAGTCCCCAGCTAATTTTTACACATTTAACTGGATGTTAATTTTAATACTGATTTTTTAAAAATTTCTTCTTTTGTTGCTGTCATAGATTTGAATCTGAACATTTTAGTAATTCCCTTCATTTCTCTGGTTTCACAGTTTGGTGGTAATACAACAATCAGATATCTCTAAGATGAAACAAAACGTACTTTGTCCTTCTGATATTCTTTTTAACCAAAGCAAAACTATTGAATTTGAAGTTAGTTTATAATGAAGTGATTTGAAAAAGGCAAAAAGAAAAACCAGAAAACAAACAACACATAAATATACCAGTGAGGATTAGTAGCAAACATACCTAGAAAACACAATTATTAGTAATTGAGAAAACAAACAGATCTGTAGTAAATATTTTGACATCACAGTGAACATTTTTGAGAACTACATGGTTTATATACTAGTAGCAAGTATACTTCATATTATGTATCTTTTCACCTGGCTTTCTCTTCATGGAAAGGAGACAATATATGCACATTGGTAACAGATTTATCCAGGGCTCAGTTCTTGTCTCAGAATAAAGTTTTCCACATTAATATCACTCCGACAAAAGCCTAAAGAAAAATGAATGACCTTTTTCCTTAGCTAAGGGTCGAGAGTGCACATCTATGCGAGCCATAACTCCAGTAGACCCTGCTGCATTAAGCTTTTAGATGTTCTAACAAACAAGTGTTAGTGAAGTTGCCCAAGTCGATTTTACCCCAGCATTAAAAAAGAAAGTTTTACATGAGTGGTGCAATAATACATGGAGGGAGTACTCTTCAATGCATTCTGAAATGCTAAGAAGCCATTATCGTTCTGGAAGATCAGTTGTAATACCCACCATATAAAGTGCTGCTAGCTAGGTTGAGTAGTTGTATTAACAATAAATCTCCAAAGGATTATTTTGCCCAATGTTTTTTTTATGTTCCCCACTAAATCAGACCATAACTTTATTGCTTTGTGGTTAGTCAGAAAGATTTCTAGGTAAGCAAATCCTTTCAGCTTCAGTTCATAATACACACTGGCAAAAATTAAAAAAAGTTTTGAGAATTTATAGTTTTTCTTTCTGTGGTTACTTGCCTTACATTTTCCCTGGATGACTACAATAAATATACATACTGTGTTTTTCTTTTCTAATTTTGGCTTTAACCAAGAGAACTGTTAACCTTTCCATCCTTCAGGTAAAGAGTTTCAGGATATAGGTCCTAAATACTCTAAATACTCTATTATAACCTTGGAATCTGAGTGACACATATGTTCTGACATGAATATGAGGTTTTCTTCTGATTTTGTACTATTGGCAATTCTGGTTCCAAAGAAAGTCACAGAGCCTGGGAGAATGGTGGCGTGACAAATAATGGGGTCATAGGAGTCTCAGTCTTGAACTGATTTTGCTCTCCTTACAAAGACACATCATCATTGAATAGTTTATGATGAATAAGAAGCTAACTTGAAAAAATGAGTTTTGCAGCTGACAGTGGTGCTCATGAAATAGTGCTTCTGTTGTGCTAGCTGTTTATCACAAAATTATTATGGAAATGTCTGGTCTATGCTATAAGATGGGCAACAAGATTCTGCAGTGCACATGAAGGACAGCTGAATATGTGTTAAGAGATAGGTTAGTAATTGACTACTTTGGTTTTTGTAGGATTTTGTGTGTAAGTTAAGATTTGAGGGAGTAGGAGCAACTCCTAACAGCAAGAAAGTGCCTTGTCATATGAATGTCATGTAGCACTTTCCAGCATTATGCCAGTATTTATACAATGATTTGATGAAATATGCTTAAGGTTGTTTTTAATTGCCTTTTGTTTAAGCTAGCAGGATGTAAAAGTGTTCAGATATCAGTATATGGCACATGAGAAAATGCTGCTAGTCTCAATAATGTGCACTGTAGGTCAGAGCTTGGTCAAGACCATTGAATCTGAGTTGCCAAGAGTTCCTCCTTGTTTGTGCAATGGTCTTGATTTGTTGGTGGATCTAAAACCACTCTAGGAAAAAGTACTAATGGTAATAAAGTACATGTTTAAATAGGACTTGGGGCTGCATAAAATTATCCCTTGTTCTCAACAATGAAGAAGGAATGTATACATATATATTCCTTTCATCAAGTTGATTCATGGCAAAATTATTCTCTGTCTCTCTGTGCTCCATGAAGTCCATGTGCAGCAGGTCATACGCTCTGCGGAAGCACTTAGAGACTCGCTTATCAGTGATGTAGTTTAGACAGTCAGTAAAAATAGTCATTACTGTAGCTCTTTTTGTTTGATTTGGACTAATGTGGACTAAGTGATTGAAGAAACTTAGAGAAGAGTGTGTATTAGATCTCTTCAGGTACAAAAGATGGAAAAACAGAGACTTAATCTGTTCTTATACAGAACATGCAACTTCATGGTGAAGATAAACCTTTCACTTGGTTGTGAGTCCTAATCAGTTATGTCTTCTAATTATTCATAAGTAAATTCTGATTGTAAAAGGGGGCTATGAGATGGAAACATAAAATTACTCATCTCAAAATTCACTTCTATATTCTGTATATCCCCTGCTATGCTATACAGCAACATATCTGAAGCAGTTCTCAGGATAATTTAAAAAGTATTAAGAACTAAAAACAAAAATGAAAACTGAACATGTGTCGTGGTTTAGCCCCAGTCAGCAACTAAACACCACGCAGCCGCTCGCTCACTCCCCCAACCCCTGTGGGATGGGGGAGAGAATCAGGAGAGCAAAAGCAAGAAAACTGGTGGGTTGAGATAAGAACAGTTTACTAATTAAAATAAAATAGTAATAGTAATAATGGTAACAAGAGCAAGTGCAAGGTCCTGCACCTGGGGAGGAACAACCCCAGGCACCAGTACAGGTTGGGGGCTGACCTGCTGGAAAGCGGCTCCGCTGAGAAGGACCTGGGAGTGCTGGGGGACAGCAAGTGACCCTGAGCCAGCACTGTGCCCTTGTGGCCAAGAAGGCCAATGGTATCCTGGGCTGCATTAAAAGGAGTGTGGCCAGCAGGTCGAGGGAGGTCATCCTGCCCCTCTACTCTGCCCTGGTGAGGCCACATTTGGAGTACTGTGTCCAGTTCTGGGCCCCCCAGTTCAAGAAGAAGAGGGAGCTGCTGGAACCAGTCCGGAGGAGAGCCACACAGATGATCAAGGGACTGGAGCATCTCCCTTATGAGGAAAGGCTGAGA
>VZTV01019198.1:0-14278 GCA_013400875.1 Anhinga rufa
AATATATATTTATTTTTAGAAAAACATCCAAGAATTTTCAGATCTTTTTGTGTAGAGTTTGAGGCAAGATGCTTCAGCAAGAAACTCAACCTCCAGTCTAAAACAATGATGTTCACCTCTTCTGAAAGAGCAGGTTATCGCAACCACCTCAGAGGTCATAGCAGCAAAAACCGTAATAATGACAAAGACATTTTATGGTTTGGAGGGGCTGGAGGAAAAGACATTCTTTTAAAGGTTGATTTGTGGATCAAGATGGCATAAAAAAAACCAGATGAAGCCATTCTCTTCAGAGAGTCGGTATTTTGATGGTGTTCTTGAACAGTCATATATTCTTATGTGATCCAAAGCTGTTACCATTATTTTGAACTGCTGATTTTCCAGGTGTGTGTCCCCCGCTTCCCCCCCCCCTTCAAATTAGTAATTTGCCAGTAGTATATATTAATTCAAGGAACTGGTAAATAAGACCCAATTACATTAGAGAAAGCTGTCCTGTCTTCCACCAAGGAGTTATGCTTATACAGTTTAACCCCTTCAGATACGTTATAGACATCTGCTAAGATACATGTGCAATTTACGGTACTCTGTGTGTTTTCTTTTTTAAAACAGGAAGCATGAAACCATCTTAACAGATACACTTTTTTTTTACCTGATTAAGCTATGAACTGATGAAAGAAACCACAAATGTGGGATAAGGTATAAGAGGTCCTACACCTTCACTACTTCAGGAGAAATTTTGGAGAAAAACCTTCAGTCCAAAACAATGACGTTCACCTCTTCTGGAAAATAACACTGGATTTTTTAGCTGCAGCTCTTACAACTAGCGCTGCTGAAAACTACTGTGAGATGTTTCACTCTCAGGACTTCAGATGCTAACTGGGAACAGAAAACAAGCTGTTTGCAATACTGTAATACGCTGTGGCAATTTTGTTATTTTAGATGGGAATGTTAGTGATGAGCCACAAACGCAAGCCGTTACAAAGCCGCTGGGAAGCAAGCTGTATGCCCTATATTCCCCTCCCTTGCTGTTCCAGTTAAAACCATACATGCGGAAGGGCAAATGAAAATGTTGCCATGGTGATCAGAGCAGTTACCAAATCATGTACAGTGTAGGAAGGATTCCCTAAAGAACCTTATTAAGCATTTTGTTGCTCCTTTTTAACAAATATTTTCAGAAAGCCATTTTTATTTCACTGTCAATAAAATAGCTACTCAGTTAGCTAAAACCTATTTCTCTACCCCCCAAAATAAAGCTGAACACACCATGCATTAAGAAATATTCTTGTTAAAAGTTAGGGATGGGAATCTTAAGCTGAAAACGTCGAAATAGGAACCAGGGACAAACCTAGCCCAGACAAGACCTAGCCCAGACATTTGAGTGTTTTTCAGAATAGGTACTGCGAAGCAGTTCTGCACCTACTAGACTACCGATGTCTGCAGCTGCCAAATTAAAAACCAAACCTTTAAATGAAAGGCATCCCAGAAGCTATTGGTTAGAAGGAATACTGGGTTTTTACAATTATGTTACAGGAAATAAATTACCATGGAGGTTCCGTGTTGGGCAGGTGTGGTGCATGAGCTGGCCTGCAGCACAACCACAGCCCAAAGCCACCTGTCCCGTGTGACTAGGCTGGTAGCTGAAGGCAGCTGGGTGCGGCGCATTATCCAAGCTGGTCGGCAAAGGGAACAAAGCTTGTACGACACAGACACCTTGTATTTCCGCTGCACAAAACAGCACAACAAACGTCGATGGAAACTGCTAAAACTAAGCTGGAGCAGGAATGTGCACTTTGGGCTAAATGCAAATGGCTTCATTCACCAAACTGCCCTTTTTTAGCATCTAAATTCAGCATTTCAGTATATCCCAAGGCCCTCAGTTCCTCAGCTAGTCTTTGCCTTGCAGGTATCGAAGATGCTCATGGAATACAAGTTTGTGCGGAGGAAGCACCCTCTGTTATGGGTGGCTGTTCAGAGCCTCGACCCAGTCAGGCTAGCGCAGCTGTCCAAGGAAACTGCCTCCCACCTTATGTGTGGGGCCGACTTGACAGGCGTTTCCAAGGAGTGACACTTCCAGTATACTGACACACTCAACATATAACGTACTGCAGTGATAGATCATATATATATATATATATCACATATATCAGACCAGAGAGGAGCTTTCACTTTTTTTTGAAGAATTTAAAAAAAAAAGCCAATAATGTTACAGTTATTTCTATCAGATGCCTTGATTGAGCTTGATTTTACTTAATGAAGACAGATCAGTCATATCCCATACCTCATTCTTTCCCTCTCACCGTACTTTAAACAAACTCAAAACAAAAAACCTTCCAGAACCTCTACAAATTACTTGCTGATAGCTTGTCTCATGACTAATCTGTGGCTTCAAAATATACAAACTTAGTGGCTGTCGATGGCCCAGTGGTCTCGCTGCATATTCTAGAACAACGTTCATTTACCATTACTCTCCATCCCCATACAGTCTTGCTCTCGTGGGCAAAAGCACGTAGAGAGCTGCTCAGAAAGTGTAATCCCCCTCCCTGTACTGATCAGGGCAGGTTTACACCCTCCACTAAGACCCTCAGGAGCAGCTCATATATTACAGTTCAGTTTACTTTCTAAAATACTTTAAATCATGACCATTCAAAAGAAGATACAAGCAGCCATGTTTTTCTACAGTTTTATTGATGCAGTCCTGGTGTGTAACTATACATCTTCGTTTTGCTTGTAGTTACAATGCCGCTTTACCAAGACTGGTTTTGTAGTCGAGCTTATTACAGTCTTCACAAAACATATTTATAAACACCACCTACTGTATAAGACGGATCGTTCCAAACATTGTAAATCACTGGCATTTTTTCCTAAATAGTGCTACTTGAGGGAAGGTCACGCTACTCTCTTTAGATATAAATTTCTAAAGGCAAATGAATTAAATTCACCTTCCAAAGAAAATAAGAATGTTAAAAATAGCTTCAGAATTGGTATGACTCATTTAGGTCTCAGAAAAATCTATGACTGGCAAAGACATCTACAATTTGATACTGTACTCAATACTCTCATTAAGACCAAAAGAATCTTCATGAAGAACTGAAATTAAACTTCTACATTGCTCTGAAAGATACGGATTACCTTGAATTTTTTAGGATTTTTTGATTTTTTTTTACCACAAAATGCACTACCTTCTAAAAATATTGTAGTTATAGGCTAAGTATTGATATCTGAAGAAAAAAATGCTAAAACTAAAAGCATGCAACACTGATACCAAATTGTAGCACAAGACATTTTTAATGGAAAATTGACTCAAAGGATAGTACAAAAGAGCTTCTTCTCCCTAAAGGGATTTTCAGATGCAGGCACTGGAATAATAAGGGGATCTTCTCCAATATGAGCATCACAATATGCCAATAAATCTGCTGCAGCCTTGGATACCTAATAGAAGAGAAGAGAGAACTACTGTAACACTTGATTCTGAACCAGTCAGCATTGCATCAATATTCTTCATAGAACATATTATAATCTATCATAAAACAGGAGTAGGTTGGTTTATCCTTTAAATGACTAGAGACTACAACTCTGAACTTGCTCTTACTAGGCCTAGTAATCCTTACATACATTGTATTTAACATAGTGACCCGAGATGGTATCAATTCATATGATTCATGCTCAGCTGTTCCTCTCCATCACAAGGAAGGTCAGGAGCACATACTCATTAAAACATGCATATGCTAACGATCCTTAAGCAATAGGGACTCTCCCTGAAGGTGTTTCCACAGAGGCTGCCTGCTTCAGCTCCTACTCCCAGTCATTAGAGCAGCAAGGCTGTAAGGTCTTCCATTCACACACTCTCTACCCTGTGCTCCTCTGGATGCAAAACAAACAAAACAGTTCTTCAGGCACATGGTCATGGGATTAAAAAGAAATAATAAATCAGGAGCAAAACTTGATCATCGTGTGTCATAGCTCTCATTTAAGCTAAATACTGCTCTTTTCAATGAAGTCACACCAGTATCTTCTGCTTAGTATGTTGTTCTAAGTAGTACTTTATTCATGGCATTAAACTTAAGCATTACCTTAATATTTTTCTACTTCTAAAATGAACAATTCTAAAGTCTCCAAATTCAGAACATTTGTTTATGCTTACTGAAAAGTCCTACAGAAATGTAACAGTGTGTTGGCATACAGGATATTTTGCATGGAACAAAAAAAGAAATATGAAACCCTTTCAGCTGTAGCTGAAACCAGCTTTATGCCATAAGAATACTGGTTACGTTAGGCCACTGTGGCTCATTTATTTTTTTCAAGAATTTAGAACACATATACAAAATATTTTATTCTGCACCATTAGCTGGATATTTACAACTATCTGTATCTCTTTGCTTTGTTTAATCATTGAGTTTTCAATATTATGATAGAGTTGGGAAAATAAGATAGGAAGTCTTTACGAAAAAGCCTTTTCTCTGAGCACCCTGAGAGCTTCTCCGGAGTCAGACACTGAGGTCAGCGTGTCTGCACACCTATAGTGAAGAGGGGTGGGGGGTGGGAGGGGGAATCGGATTTCTGCTATTTTTCTAGCAGGTGTGTCATTACTGTTCACTTTAGTTTCCCCACACCCTGCTTGCTTTGGCACACATCCAGCCGGCAGTAGGCTTCAGATCAGACATATGAAGTCAATGGGTGCTGGATCAGGATTTGCATGAAATTTAAATAAACTTCTGGATGAAAAAAATGGACTTTTTATTTTTTAACTATCCACTAAAACATGCCTTTGTAGAATGCTTAAACCCACAAAGTACCTATGGTTGGCATCCCAGTATAGACTATCCTTCCTGCAGAGGAAGCAAGGGTGTTTGGGTGTTTAGGTTACTTAAAATTAGTTTGCCTTTGAATTGGCCTGTAAGACAAAAGGGTGGGCAGAGACATCACATGTGAACAACAGATTGCTGGGCCAACGCCAGGCAGAAGCCTGAGCACTAAACTGAGCAGATCAGCAGAGATATTCAGAAGGACCAGTGCTTCTCAAAGGAGAAGCAGGTCAAACAAAAATGTGTGGAAAATTACGGACTTCAAAGTAAAAAGAAGGAATTGTCCTTATTTTCAGACATACTTCAATTAGCTACTTGCTAAGCAATGACAAAAGAATGAGGCTTAGGGTGCGAGGGCACCATCTAGAATAGAAAGGTAGAACTGTAACGAACAAACAGAAAACTTTGGAATCCTACCATATTCCTCAATTTCATTTAAATTTGCTTGTGAATTTTTTAAAAGCAGGTTCTCCAACGAGAGGCACGATGCAGATGGACTACGAAATTCCTATCAAGCCCAAGAAAGATCAAAAGACAGCAAACATACTTTTCTCTTGCTAATGACTGATGCTGTACCTCAGCAAAGTATATACTAGCATAGAATGCATCCACTGAGGAGGAGGTTAGCATGTTTCCAGTAGTGCCAGGAGGAACATACCACCACAGCATTTTGGACAAGTATTTTCAAGTAATGACAATCACCAGTACATTCATAATTATTTAACGTACACATTTTCACTTTTCTATTGTCCTTCAAGCTCAGCTGCGTGTCTCAAATTAAAGCAGTTCTATGCTCTAATTAATTTATTAGCTGGTCCTGACCTCCTGCATTCAAACTGAGGAAGTCAAACTCAGAGCCACAGGTGCCCACAAAAAGCTCAATGACATTTTCAGTGCTATGTCATAATAAACGTTACTGCCATAAAACCTAACGGAGAGCCAGTCTAATTCTCTGGGTCCCAGAGACAGGGTTTATTAAAGATAGCCAGCACATTTTGTCTTCAATTATTAAGCTACTGAATAAGTTATTTTATTTATGAAACCAACAATCTTTCTAAGCAGACTGACCCTACAAGAACAGAGAACCAACGCTGGACTTCAATAGACTGACCTTCCCATAACCATCGTTTGTTCCACGTATGGCTAAGTGGCATCAGCCCGAGTATATTGCTTTTCGTTCAATGGAAGAGAAGTACAATTTCAATCATCACTCTTAGGAGTGATAAACCCAGTAATACAAATTTCTAACTGTTTCTTTACCCATTACTGTGCTTTGACATCATATAACAATAGAAAGGATTTTCACTAGCAAAAGCACAACATGATTTTTGTATCTAACTCCAATGTGCTGGTAGGAATGCCGAACATCATGAAGCAGAGCAAGCACTTTATTCAACATCACAGTGGTTAATTCACAAATGAGTTTGCTTTTAGACAAACCATAATATGTAGTACAATTTAGTAGAAAACAAACCTGCAACTAGGAACCGAGGAACATGATCACATTGTCAAACTTCCCAGCCTGTACTAGGCCATGTATTTTCATCCTTTCAAAAAACTAAAAATCTGGGGAGGAAAAAGCCTCCCATTGGGATTACAGTGGTTATACAACCGAATTATGGCCCTTTCTTCAGTTAAACTGGAGTAGCTCAGGCTTGTGCAGAGGCAGGGTAACCATTTACTACGGGGAGTTAAGGTGTTGATCACAATCCAGGAGCAATGAAAACATTGGTTCCTGTGGCTGTGAGCAGTGTTTGCAAAGTCAGAACTGTGGCCAAAAAAAGGGGCAAAATACAACATTGCCTCCAGCAAGTTTCCTGCTTAGCGTTATTATTCAGAACAGCAGCAGCGGAAGCCCTCCGCATTGAGCATCACATCAGGGCTACAAGCGGAAACGGCTGCTTTAGCGTAGGTCAGCACACAGAGGTTGCCTAACGGGCAATACTGTGGTTTGTTACTATGCCAAATAATGTGCTGATCATCCGATTTGTGTCGTGGAAGTTAAATGAAGACCACCCCATCATAGCTTTTATTCACCTTTAGGTTTATTTGTAGCTGAATGCTGCTGGACAGTTTCAGAATAGCTTTTATCAAGAATCAAAATAAACATGTGTAATTTGAATATTCAAATGACGTAAACACATTTATCATGTCAGCTCTCCTACGCAATACAGCTTGGTCTGCAGATTCAAGTAATTTATACATATTGCAGAAGTGGCTAAAGAAAAAATCAGACTCCAGTTTGATTGATGAATTCTAACACAAAGATAACGTTTCATTTTTTTTAATCTTTTAAAGCACATAGGCAGAGGTGATAGAGTATATATGCCGGTCTCACATTTTATACAATTACTTTTATTCTGTGGAGTGAAAAACACATCTGGTTCTCAAATTACCAAAATGAAAAAAAAACCAACAAAACACTCAACCCTGAGGCTTTAAAGAATTAGTCTCAGGACGACTGTGGAATTTTGCCATTATATTTCAGAACAACAGAGGTGATAAAAACAGCCAAAGTTAGAACATAATCCTGTTAGCTGCACTAATAATTATAACCTTCAATGACAGGGCAAAACGCTGCAATTACTATGTCATCTGTCTTGTCAGGGATTGTGACTAATTACCATCCTTGCTATGACACCCACTCTGCTTATCCTTTACATCTAAAACAAAGAGATTCACACACATTTATTGGCAATCCTGCTGCTTATCTCCCAACACTCTTCAGAACCAGTTAGGAATATTTTCTACCTTCTTAAGAAAAAAGAAAATGGAATAATAACCGATACACCATGATTCTTAAATGTCAGAGCACTCCTTGCTTTCCTGCTTGCAAAGAGAAGATTTAATAGTGCTTTATTCTGGGGACAACTGTGATAGAGCACCAATATTATCTTTGCTTTCTCATCTTTACTGCTAACATCTTTGGAAGATGCGTTATTCCACTAGTCATGAGGCTACTGTTCGTCCGATGTCTTTTTGTTTCCTAGCGTGAAATCTGCGCCTCCTGCTTTCTGCCGAATTCTCCATTATAATTCTAGCCATTCCTTCTGCAGGGAAGTAAGGCAGGTTCAATTTTACGATTCTTCTGGGATTCTTACAGTTTACAAAAACCCACTGCAGTAGTACTCCTTCCAACAACTGATCAATACACCAATAACTTCATGCTCCACTTTTAAGTCATCCCGTTTCTTTCCCATCTCAACAGTGAGTTGTCTTTGTGGAACCTCAAAACACTGTGTTGCTTGCTGCTCTGACTGGTTATAGGACTTGATTTTTAAATCAGTTGAAAAACCCAGAACACAGCAGGGAATGAGCAACTACCAACATACTTCTAACTACAAGATCTTCATGGAGCAGGCCTAACTCTTGCTGGTTACAGCAGCGACTATGCACAGAAAACAAAATGGCTTTGTAGTAAAAAAAAAACCAACGAACTGGAACTTCTGATTTCCTTAGTCAGTAATGTGGGCACCTTGAAGATTTCCTTTTTAATGTTAACAATGTGGTCTTGTCTATTATGGGAATAACAACTTGGTTATAGCTTCTTGCAAACCAGTGTTTAATTAAATTATTTGGAAAGCACTGATCTTTTGTTAAACGTCTAACTAGTTTAAGCACATGCAAAACACCAGAAAAAAAAGGAAGTAAGTTCATTTCTCTACCTTTACAATTATGATCTGGGAACTCAAAATCTCCTGTTGAAACCACTGGGAAGTCTCTCGGTAAAATCTGGCTACACTGAAACACACACATAACTGTTTCCAAGATTAAAAGGCAAGGCAGATCTTGAGGGAATAAAAAGCCAACCAATCTGTTCTCACAATCCCTCCTGTAATTGTTCAAAGAAAATCTAGAAATTAAGACATCGACCTTTTGCAAATCACATCTGGTTTATGTTAGTATAGGAACCCTCAGAATACTGAAACACATTAGACTCTCTTTGGTGCCCTTTTGGTGCCAAGCTGTGTTGATAGCTTGAAAGTGCAATTCTTTCACCTATCTGGTTTTTAGGTCTGCCACAGTTGTTAATAACCATGTTCTTTTTAATTAAACTAACTGTAAAAATAACCTAAGGCTATCTTACATATGTAATTAAGAACTTTATACATTTAACTAATTAAGCTGCCTGCGTAACTGAGCTAACGGTGTGGTATGTGACAGTTATCACTGATTCTATAAAAGCAAGTTTAAGACAATCTACTAAATACCCAAAATTTCAAATATCAATAAACTGGGCCATATTTTTCCAACCCTTTCTTCTGCCACCCGTGCACACCCGCTCCTTCTTGTCAGCTCTGTTGTTCATGCAGCTGCAATACAACCTGAATCAGGGGACTAGCCCCACTGAACAGGCAGACCTTCCCTTACTGAAGGAAATAGAAATACATGACCCTATGAACAGGCATCTATTACGTGATGAATTTGTCAAGGCACTATACAAGCCAAAAATTTTGGAAATTCAGTGCTCTTGCAAGACATTGCTGTAAACTGCAACAAAATGAAGCAACTAAAATTTATGTTTTCATATAATCAAGATTGACTACTCATATGAATTTCACTAATATTTCTGAATTATAAATACTGTCTTTCTAATCAGTGAGTTTATGGTCTGATAACTATTTTAAAATCGTAATTATATACTGTTGTCTCCATGCTGACTACACGCAGGATTTCAGCACACAGGATGGATGGACAAACAGACTGAGTTAAGACTACATGAAGAATTTAATGTACAACATTTCTAAACTGTCTTACTGAGTTTGTAACCTGAGTTACAAACAGCTACGTTTGTACAGCTTTTTGCAGAAAAACGATGATTTAAAAGTATTCCTTTTTCTAGTCTTTCCATCTCTAAATTTTTCTTAGTTGTAGAGGCTGGATTTTTCATCCAAATAATTATTCTCTATTTTCAGAGGGAGAGAAAGAGAGAGAGCGCGCGCGCAAAAGACATGAGCATTGCTTTCTTGAAGCTTTATATGACATTACTAGTTTCTAGGTGCTTGACTTAGTCACAAAATTTTAGCTTTGTGGAAGGCAGAATGACAGGGAAGAATAACCCCACAGGCTTTTCTGGTTAAAAGTATCGAGAACCTCTGTTTCATAGTGCCTTTAGTTAAAACATTTAATCCACATATATTTAGAGGCATGATAAAACGAAATCTTCACATACAACAGGCTATCAAGTGTGAAGAATCATAACTAAACACTGCAATCATACATATTTTTTGTGCAATGATGTCTGTGCTAAAACAAAACAAATAAAAGCAATTCAACCCATCTCATCATTATTGAAAAGTATTGCAATATCTTAAAAGACTTATTGCAGTTCTTACAGGACAGCTTACCCTACCACCAAGAAACCCAAGCTGCACATATGTTCAGCTACAGGTGACAAAGAAGAGCACCTGAAGTGCATCTGCCAGCTGATTTTAAATATTTCACAAAATACCACTTTTGACAGGCGTAAAGGGCAGACTAGAAGCCAGTCTTTGAAAATTGCTTTGCTAGAGCCAAGGAGTTAGTATGTAACTAATTCTGAATAATACTAATACTGAATACTATAACTAATACTGAATACCGGTTCATAGCTCAACACAGAATTTTGACTTCAGCTGATCGAGTTCTTCTGCAATATTAACAGGAGGCTATACCACAAACGAGTGAGTGAATTCAAAATATCAACAATAAGTCTAAGTTTACCTTCATCCTATCCATGTATGCTTCCATTTTTAATTGCTCCACAGCTTTCCTGGCTTGAGATATATTGGTTGTACTGTTTGACACTAGTTCCTTCATTTTGTTTTTCCTAGAAGAGACAAAGTTGAGACAATTTAAAAGCACAGGTAGCAAATACAGCAATTAGTGAGAAGAGAGTTATCTGGAATCTAACCAGCCCTTGCCCACCACATTGACACTGCCAGGCTGTAGGTCACAAATACAAACCAAACACCATTCATTTCTCTTCTCTTGTTCAATAGCACCTTATTGCACTACATATTTGAGTCCTCAACTGCCAGTATTCAGTCTGAATTCTGCAAACAACATACAAATGCAGAGCACATGGCATTATTTCAGTGTAGAAATGGTTGCCCTGGTTCAGATTGCCAAAGCAGAACAGCTGTTCGCAAAGAGACCTTGCGGCCATTACACAGGGTGGCTCCATACCCCAGTTAATACCTAAGAACATGAAAACAAGTTCAGAAATGTGCGCAATGGAAATTAATGCCACACTGCTCTCACCAGGCATGAGAAAGAGAGAAATTTTAAGACAGAACGAGTCAAAATTCTGACTATAGATTTAAATAGTTTAGAAATGAAGTAACAGATTAAGAAGAAATAATGCAGTGGTTTCCAACTTTTTGCTTACGCATTCCCAGTGAAGTCTAAAGATGACTACAAATGTTTTTAAGAGATCTGCAGCTCTTGGGAAGGGACATCTAAGGTATGTCAGTGTTTTGCTTTCTTGCATTGCTGCTCCCTGAGAACCTGAGGGTAAGTCAACTTGTTATCCCACAGTCCTCAGCACTGCGACCAGATTAGTCAAGATGACTACATTTGAACCTTGAATAAACTTACAACATATATGCCCTAGGTGGTCTGCATGGTAGGAGACCTCGCGCTGACACCAGTATGCAGTGCCAGACCAGCACAAGTAAGAGTTACTATTTTGAAGTCATTGGAAGCTGAGCTAAGCCCACATGGAAAGAAAGATAAGATAGTATAACTAGTCCAGGTCCTTTCTAGGTCATCTGTATCCTATCTAGTAAGACTAGGTGCTGAGGTTTCGATCAGCCATAACACCTGCCCATGGTCCTGTATATATGGTATGCCCAAGTGCCACCTGAAGTAAGATTAGTCTAGCAAGGAGTGTTAGAAACCAATACAAAATTAGGCAATGCAAAGGACAGGGTGGGAGAAGCAGCTGGGATGCAGAAGAAAACACACAAAAGGAGGCATTTTGTATTGCTGCTACAAGAGTTTTAGGCTCAGGTCTTTCAAAATTAATACTTGCAGCCTATTTCTGAACAAGAAGTGAACACCTAGAACTACACAAAATTTCCCTTCTTGAACCTCAAGAGCTTACCTAATCCAGTCATGGGGGGATGAGATACAAACAGGAAATTAAGTAGGATACAGGAAACACCCTTTTAAGAAAAATTGTATATACAATGTCTTAAGCATGTTAGAGTCAATAGAAGTACAGAATCCAGAGCACAAAAAGAATTGAGAAATAACATCTTAACTGCTTTGATTTTGCAAAACACAGATGTTCAAAGACAAGGCAAAGATAGCTGTTTCTTCAGTCTAAAATCTGTGCTATAAAATGGGATTGTGGAATACAAATACAATGGTGAACCATGTTCAACACTAATTTGAAGAAGCAAACCAACCTTTTTCAGCACTTGTATAAGGCCAGGCAGGGGAAACGTTACCTTAAAATATATTAATTGTGCCAAATAAAACAAGAGCTTTAACATATGCCAAGACAAAGAACAGGTTTTCTGTACATGTGCGTGTCATTTGAATGGAACACAAGTTTCTGCCTTGTGCGCACCCTGATGAACTAAAATCGTGTCAGAACACAGTAGCGCTTTTTTTTTTGTCTTGGTCTTTGTTTACAGTCTTTTAACTCATATTCCTCACAAGGCACGCGATTAAAGACATGTGGAGGAACTGGCTTTGCATAACAATGCCCTGTATGGTACAAAACCCCACAACCAACCAAGAGCCTCCAAATACTTTTGAGATGTGTTTTGACTTGCAGTGGAGAAGCAGAAAGGATACGAGACAGTCACAAGAGCAGGAGTTCTGAATTACAGCTCATCTCTGGACTTTTTGTTCACCTCAACTCCCTAGCTTTTAAGTCTTGACCTATCCATAAAAATAAGAATAAACATATTTATCTTTGTTTACAGAATGATACCCCCACAAGTATGAATCATTTAAATTTTGTTACCATCTCCACAGCTAGACTACTAATGACCACAGACCCAAAAAAATCAAAGCTAAATTAAGTCACAGGGCCATTTCTACATCTGCCACAGCCCAAGTCCAGAGGCAAATTAGAAATTTAATTTTAAATAATACATTTAAACTCAATTAAGCAACTGAAACTCCATGAACAGTTCAGAGAATTCCAGATCTCCTATGCTTTTCTGACAATTCATTCACTCAAACCATGAAAGTGGTTAGAGCTAGACAATTTGAATCTTCACTGGCTGCACTGAAGTTGGCAAGAACACTGTTTCTCATTCTTCCACCTAGTTTTTAAGTATCTACCGAGACTGAGCTAAGACCATAATGGAATTTTGAAAAGGCTATTAAGCACAAAAATGCTTTAAAAAATCCAAATGTTTCCAAAACGATGCCACAGACATAATATGTCCTTACCTATATTCTGGAACAGCAAATGGGGAAAAATTAAAAAAAGAAATTGTCTCTTCTCTGGTAAACCATTTCACAATATCAGAAAACAGAGTAACAGGTTTCATAAAAAGAACTATAAAAATACAAAAGTCTGGCACTAGGTGTTTCAGCCACTAGAGAAAATTTCCACTTACCCCAAAAAAGAGGTTTGTTTATACTCTGAAGCACAAACATTTGTTCTGTTCCAAATCCTGCTTCTACCCTGGCCTTTACACGCACTTAAATATTTAACTACCTTATTTCTGGAAGTGCTTAGCATCCATTTAAGTATCTAATCTCTTTTTTCATATAGACAGTTCTGGTTCCAGACTTTATAAGAGGGATTTCTCCTGTTTCACATTTCACTTACCAAGCTACATATACCTCTGCCTTCTCTCACTCTCTGCAAATACAGTACATATTTGCGCATCAGTTAAGGCCCTATTACACATGAAGTGATATTGACAATGAGAATTGTACTCGCTTTCAAACCAGGCTGCGATGAACTGGTCCTTTTTGCAGATCAGCTTTGGCTGAAAGCTGGTTCTGCTCTCCTCAGGACCTGTGATATTCTTTAATAACCTTAAGCTTAATATTCTTTAATGAAATAATATTGTTACTTGGAAATAAAGCTCTGGAGAGAAAATAAATTTTAATAAGAAGAGAATCTCCTTCCCTGGAGACATTCAAAACCCACCTGGACGCGGTCCTGTGCCCCTGCTCTAGGTGTGCCTGCTCACGCAGGGGGGGTTGGACAGGATGATCTCCAGAGGTCCCTTCCAACCCCCACCGTTCTGTGATTCTGTGAGTCTGTTACACACCCTCTCCCTGAAAGACCACCCCCTGGAACATGAGGAAGCCTCCCCCTTCAAACACCCTCTCTCATGGGATCTCTCTCGGTGTTCCCTTTGAGGCTGCAGCCTGACAAATGGCTCCAACCCTCTCTTCTAAGGCAGCTCCTTTTAGACAGTCAAGTATTCTCTGGGCCTTTAGGCCCCTGGGATAGCACAATAAGCTTTGTATTGTATCTGGGGGACAGCCTAACAGGATCACAGAATTATAGAATGGTT
>VZTV01019207.1:0-13617 GCA_013400875.1 Anhinga rufa
TTTTTTTTTTTAATTTAAAAACAAACAACATATAATTGGTTTTAATCCTGATGAAAATTGGGGAAGATTTATGAAAAAGGGACTTGAAGGGCTCATTTTCAGTGGATTTGATATTATTGATTAACTGATATTTAGACTCCTAAGGCATCGCTTCTCATTGTGCAAAATAAGCATAAAAACACTACAAACAATTAATTGCATGGTTTTTGTACTATGCTTTGAGATGGCCTATCAGCCCTTTATTAATATTAATGAGAAGAATTAGTACCAAAGATCAGGGATCCATGATAGCTGGAAGAACCTGCAAGGACCCTCCAGCTCTCATGCTTTATTATTTTTTAATCAAAGTGGCTGACTTGAAGGCACAAAATTAAAGAACGGAGTCCTTTATGATTCCACAATGATTCAAATTAAAATGATCTATACTTGCATAATTCCAACGAGCCATTTTGTGCTAGTTAAAAACAGTTAAAAATTGCATAAATGTATGATTTAAGGGCTGCAGCTTTCTAATCTTAATGAAAGGGCCATTTTTTTGTATATTTCTCAACTTGTACATGTGATCAGAATAAATCTACCACAGAAGAGCAAGAGAAGAAGAATATATTTGACGGCAACATTCTGCTACGAAGTTACCTTGAGAAAAGACGGGATTTGGGATCATGGGTAATATTTTCTGCTTGTCCAAATAGACAATTATCTTCTTGTAAGCATATAAAATAGCCTGTCTTACTTTCATTTCTATTACAACAAGGTTTAAATGTCTCATCCAAGATGGCTTTTCTGGAAGACACTGTCTACACAGTAGTTAGTGATAAACCAAGCTGTGACGAGCTCTTCACAAATATAACAATATAAAAAGACAAGTCAGGAATGGAAGGGGAAACAATGAGTAGCCTACGGCCATCCTGCAAGTGAAGAGCAGAACTGGGGCTGCAATCAAAATACAACGATACAGCAATATTCAAGGGATCATATTGCCTCTCTAAAATTTATGTTATTGTAATTTATGTAAATTCAGCCAATCAGTGGATTTCCGTATTATGGGGTATTATTACACTCATATAAAATAAAGGAGAAAATGAATCCTTAGATCCAGACTCTTTCTTTCAGATATCTTTCTTGATCCCTGAGAAAAAGTACATAATCTCTGTAGCACTGACATACACTAGCTAAATGAGGCTTCAGTATCTTTCTAGCCATTTCAGCACAGAAATCAGTGTCAGCTCTAAGACCCTCCCAAGACTCTAGGAAAATTTTTGAGTCATTGCTTATTGCTGTGATCTGTTTTGCTCTGCCTAGGATAAGATCATTTGCCAAGCAAGCTTGTTTTGAGGTATGCCATATTTGGACTATACTGGAATCATGACAGCATGATTATGCCCTTAATGTAGAGAAATTTTGGCAAGTTCTAGTTCTTAGTTCCTCTTCAGAATCACATCAAAGTGCACTGGTCCTCAGTGCCTTTAACAAATCCTGGAAGAACCACACTATGGATTGTAAGGCATACTTCAAGTATGTACAGTCAGTCCATAATCTATATATCATTGATACAGTATAATGAATCATTAGAGTATTCTGCCACTGCACATTCAGAAGTCCTAAATCTACGGATCATGAACATGATTGACTGTAACAGTCCCTTCAAAGAGTTTACAATCTACTCTATTAATGTGTATTTAGAAAACAGCAGATTTCAACATGCATAGCCCCTCTACAGTCTTAATGGTCAGAAGTTAGGGTATATGAAAAGCACAAACATTTTATAATTCTCCTGCTAGGAAAAAGCACATGTATCAGATGTCCACAAGCTATCAATTTTGTCCCCTTTATCCATGCCAAGAAGTTCTTTGCAGCCTTCCTGATAGCATAACTAGAGCTCAAAATCTACAGAGTTGCTTTTATGTCAATGTATTACATAAATTTTGTGATTGGGAGCAATCGTCTGGTCCCAGTTAGCAAATGATGTAATGAAAATGGGATTACAATAGTTGCATAGAGCGCAAAGCTCCTGTGAAGATTTGCACCAAATATTGTGGTCCTTAATATTTTAGTCCAAAGAACAAGAACAATTTACACATAGGTCAACTGTTTCTACCCTTTAGTGTTAACTGGAAGAGTTTATTGGTTAATTCAGTCCCTATGGTTCAATCGATATGTTCCCCCAGTGAATTTCTCTAAGGATATCTGTCTTCATCAGCTGTGAGTTCAGTTTTTCATTATAAAGGTTTTAACTTTCTTTGCTTGCTGAAAAAGCCAGAAGCATGAGTTTAAGCCTCACCCAGATTTAAAGCCAGCCTAAGTAAATGTAAATACATCCTAGGGCACCCAGGCTGAAAGCCAAAGGTAGCCTCACGTGGTACTAATCACACTGTTCCTCTGACACTGGACCTTTGGGACTTACATCAACCTGGTAAGCTATTTTTGCTCCAGTGAATTCTTGACCTTAGCAATGACCTTGTCTCTAACCAGGCCTGAATTTACCCATGGGAGTTTTTAACAGTTATAATAGCCTCCACTTGAGATGGGAGAGAGGGAGAAGGGAACTCAGCTGATGTAAACTATTTCTTCAGTACACACTGGAGTAACCTCAGTTCAGCACCACCAATTCATGAACTTATGCCAAAGAAGGGTATATAAAACACTACAGCCCACTTCCCAGATAGATTATGGACACTTCCCTTCCAATTGACAAGTATTACTGACAGTGTAATTTCATTATGTAAACTGCATCTGCAGTAGCAAACCCCTGCAACGCACTAGATCACAGAAACACAGAAATGGACATGAAGGACTTCTACTAGTTGGTTTTCTTTCTTCTGGGGCTGTGTCTCCTTTGGTCCGGCTGGAATTTCTGAATAAGCTTCAGTGATTTTTATTTTCTGAAATTTGCAAAAGAAATTTGCTTTGGGACTGAGACCCTGCATGTCAGATAACAAATTTATATGGTTGGTATACAATGTATGTGGCCCAGAATGTAAGGCTTGATAATGGAAAACCTGACAAAATCATAAGTGGTCCTAGTGGGCAATACTATAATACAGTGTTATTATGCCAGGTTTCCAAAAATGTGTATTACTCAAGAACTGAAATTACTGTTTGGCAGCCCAGGAGCTTGTAATGCATTGAATAAACTATAGTTTCTGACTAATATTTGCATGCCTGTCTAAGAATATGTAAATGTGACAGTTTACCTCCTGGAAAAACTAAAATCCCTAATGAATTGAAGGGCCAAACATGCAAATAAACCTCATGATTCACACATGTGTCTCTCATTTAATTTTTCAAAATATATTTTGCATTTTGATTACACTACAAAATGCAGCATGGAGGGCAGAGCAGTGAGAAAAATAGAAGTGTGTGTACAACATATTTTTCATATCAAACAATGTGATTTACTTTAATCATTCCAGGAGTAACAAATAACTGCAAGTGCATGCTTTGAATGCCTTCCAGGTGTATGCAGTCAAGTTAAAAAAAAAGTGATGCTGTTTATACTTGCACTTTATAGGCTGTAGGCCTGATTTTTCTCTCAATCACTCCGGCTTTCCTCTGGTATAATTCTTATTTTGACTTTAACAGAATTGTACTGATTTTCACAGATGTAAGTGAGAGGAGAATCATGCCTCAGCTGCCTCTGCTGTGGCAGAACCGAACCAGTTCTCTTTGGATATGCTTATACTGTTGGACTTAAAATTCAGTATTATTTATTTAGACCCTCAGATACACTCAGCGATGGAAAGACTCTAAGTGGGAGGAAGCTCACTCAAGAAATGCCCCTCGCTGCATCCCTGAGCGATGTAGACAACTTAGCATTAAGCATCCCCAACCTCTTACAGGTTTAAGTAGAAAGTATTTAGCTGTCACTTGTCCTTCTCAAGGTCAGTGAAGACAAAGGGCAATGGAGTAGAATATCCTCCTTGAAAATTGTTCTAAAAGAAAAGGTAGCAGATGTCCTCTGGCAAATCTGGTTGCAGAGGTTTTAAGATATACATTTGCTCAGCCCTCTGGCTCACAGCCTCTAAGCTATTCTCCTCTAAAACATATAACAGAAAAGAAAAATCTAGCTGCACATCATTACTTCAGCTCACAGTTAAATCCACTTATGTAATTTAGTGCAACTTAACTTCCAACTGACACAGCTGAAAAGTGGGTGCTTCTGCCACCCTCTCTGTAGGGTAAGCAGAGGAGGATAGTGGGTAGGTTGGGTTGTGGTTACATCTTAAGTTGCAATGAAAAGATTCACCAGGAGATGCCTCCCAGCACCCAGACACTGGTACTTTGTTAGTCCTCATCACAGCTGCAAAATACCTGCAAGGCACAAGTGCCCCATAGATAGTATAGCTATGGTATCTTTGCCCCAGATAAGGATTAGAACATTTCAGCTCTTCATATGCAAGATAAACTGTTGTGGTTGAGCTGCAGGGTTTTCTCTTAGTCAACAAATGGAATCTGCTTTCTTCTCTTTTCAGCACTGCTGTTGAATAATTAAAAGGATCCATTTTGTTTTGGTTTGGTTCTGGAAGGTGATTTTTTCTTCATTCAAAATATGAACAAACAAGTAAAACTGCCTCTATTTTTTTTTTCTTTTCAATGTTGAAAAGCTGATTTTTTTTCAAATACTACATTCCAATCAGCTCTACGGTAATACAAATAATAACCAAGCGAGACCAAAGAAGGTGATTTTTTTCATAACTGTCAAATAGTGACAACATGAAGCAGAGACAAATATAATCCTGAAATTAATCATACAGAATGGATCGCAGTGAATGTCCTCTCTTTCTGCCCAAAAGATGCATTTCATTTTCCTATCTTTATTCACATACATATTCAGACAGAGAATGCTACCTCCAAAAACCATTTCTTTAAGATACCACAAAATAGAAAGGTTAATAGTTAATGCTGCTAAGAGTCCCATTATTAAAACTACTTTGCCATGCAATACCAGGACAAATGGAAAATGAAAATTAGCCTAGACATCTACAACCTCACAAAGCAGATTCAAAGTCTCCGGGGTTGTCATTCCAGCATCTTTACATGATAATCAAGCAGGTTTTGTGTACTTACTGTAGTTAATGCCACCTCTTCCCATTTTCATTTTGTTGCAAGCACAGAAAATATAACCAATAATGTGCATGTTCTTTTTTCTTTGAGGGGAGGAAAGGGGAAAAAAAGGAATTTAATTGACAGATAAAACGGATGTAGAAAGGGTAATTTCATTTTCCATCAGAAGAAGTAAGGTTTTATGTTGGGAATTAAATTAACAGCACATGAAATTGGCTTTTCTTAAGTTCATATTTTTTAAACTTTTTATAAGAAGAAGAAGAAGGAGAAGAAGAAAGAAAAAGACCCCCAAACCAAGGTAGAATTGTAAAAAGCCTAACAATGAACACAGATGATTTCCAAAGACGATAAAACTTCTCCATTGCAGTGTGGTTGTGGGCCTGCTTGCTTTTCAATCTCTGCATTTTCTGCTTGTGTGATACTAAAAGTTATGCTTATAAATGTTTCCTGATTCCTGTGTGTGATGTTCCATCTTCCGACTCCAGCTGGTTTCAAGCTGCACTCCCCACCCCACATCTTTTCCTCACTTTCCTTAGCTTATTCAAGTTGCCTGCAGGTTGTGATTTATCTTTGCAGTTAATACATTTGTATTCACATAATTTTTTTGCTTCTCTTTGGCTAGAAAAATCTCTATTGGAATACCAATATGTATGGATTTCCATATTGTCGTCACTGACAAAATAACAACATGGAAGTGAAAAAAATCTAAGTGATGAGCACAAAAATATATGCAGAAAAGGGAAGAATAATTTTGAAATCACAAAATGTGGTGGGTTCTCCCTCTCCCTTTTAATGCATAAAAGTGAACTTAATGAAAAAAACTTACTAATGTTGTTCTTAGGAGAAACAAAGACAATATTTATAAAGAGATCCCTTGATAATTTATCAAGACAAGTGTAAAAATCAACTATGAACCGAGCGAATGCAAAACGTACATGCACACACACACACATTAACTTGATATATGCCCATTAAAAAAAAAAAAAAGAAAAAGAAAAAATCCCATAAATTATAGCAAGGCTTTATTTGGGGAAAATCAGTTTAATCCATTGTCAATTAAAATAGACTTAGGTAGTGAGAAACAAAGGCAAAAAAATTAAAACAATGCTTCTTTTCCCACCAGCCCTTTTCCCAGGCTCAGCTTCACTCACTCCTTCCCTCCAAACCTTGGTACCTGCCTCCCTTGAACAGTGCAGGGAGTGGGGAAAAGTTGCAGCCCGCACAGAGGAGTTTCTCACTGTTCCCTGATCCAGAGTGAATCTTTCCCATGGACTACAGTCTCCTTCAGGAATATCCATCTATCTCAGTGTGGAATTCTCCAGTGGCTGCCATGTAGACATCTGCTCTGGCATTGTCCTGTCCCATGGGCTGCAGGAGAATCTCTGCCCAGAGGCCTGGTGCACCTCCTCCCCCACCTCTCTTCTCGGTGTTCATAATGGGTTTTTTCCACTTTTTTCCCCTCACTCCTCTGACTATCTGACATTTTTTGCCCTTTCTAAACTATTTTTTCCAAGAGGTGCCATCAACCTCGCTGACAGGCTCAGCTGCGCCCTGCGGTGGGGCTGTTGTGGAACCAGCTGGAACTGACTGTACCTGGCACAAGGCAACCTCGTCCTCCCCTCACAGAGGCCACCCCTGCAGCCTCTCATATGCGTGTGTGTATATGCTGGGGGGTGTGTGTACACGCACAAGTAATTCTAGATTCTCCTGTGGAGACAAGCTACAGTTTCATATGAAAGGAAAGGGTCACAAAAGCCATGTGGAAACCACACAGTCAAGAAGGAGGTTTTTCTTTCTTCTGATGAAGGCCACGGCAACATTGCCCTTGATCAGAGTGGTGGTGTCATGGTAAAGACCTGATCAGGGCTGGCAGGTGAGGGTCTCTAGGGCTGGCTGATGGATATAAATGATGTTAATGTTCATCGTGAGGTGTGATCATCAGTACTCACTGACACTACTCCTTATAGCTTCACCCGATAGCTTCACAGAACTCTGGACTCCAGCAAATACCTTCCAGTTGGTAAACTGATATAATCAGATTTGCCCATGACTTGGTTTTATTTCTTATTTTTTAACTATTCACCTGGTCATACAAATATTTACTTCCATAATTAGCCCTTTTTATATGTTTATGTGAGTATTGGTACAACCAAAATTAGATGATCCGATTATATTTTACATAATTTTTAAATGAAAAGCCTTTGGTTTAGATGTGATTCAGATAATCCAGGTAACTTAAAGCTCTGTTGTTACCAGTAGAGAAACTGGAAACTTCTGAAGGCCACCAGATTACCAGGACCTGATTTTTGGAGTCAGCTTCTGTCTGCATGTAGGGTGAAGGCATGAGCATTCGTATGCTGAAAGGGAACCAGAGCAGCCAGCAAAGGGTTACAAGTAAATCTTACTCGAGGTGTCTCAGCAGGGGACTTTGCTTCTGTTATCTTCCTTCTACTACATCAGTGAATGCATCAATGAAGCTAAGAGAAGTAGGCATAGACAGATGAACACATCAGGCCTTCCTCAACGAGTTTAGGTATTTCTCTCCCCTTTCAACAGAGTAACTGTTAGCTAGCTTGTACCCATTTCTCCAGGACATTCTTAGCATTTTAACATGTGCAGTAGATTTTGTTTAGACCCACTCTAAGCTGAAATCTAGAAAGAAAGCATTAATTGTTTAATTTTATTCCAGGCTTCTCTGGATGTTCTAGCAGAGACCATTTCTATATAGATATTTAAAACTATGTGCTTTTTATCACATTTTCCCCCTTAGTTGTTCCTTAGTGACGTGATAGCTGGGATTCTGTGAACAGATTTAAACATTTTCGTGATAACTTCAGTGAGGATGATTCAATTGCTGAGTACTAGCTAAAAGAAACAACAGGTAGGATTCATCTGCCCTAGCTTAGACACCTGGCTTGTAAGCCTCTAACTTTGAGGGAGTAATCCCTTAGAAACAACAGAGGAAAATGAGTACCCACAAAGAGCAGATACTCTCACTCCAAGATGAATGTCTAAAATAGGTTCAAAGAAACTTCATCTAGAAGTATTTGTTTCCACTGATTAAACCAGGTCCTTATCATAATTGGTTCAGACATTGATAGCTAATTTTAGACATCAGTTAGTAGGTGAGCATAGTCTTGGTCTGATACACAATTATTACTTGGGGTTTGGGCAGGCAAACAAGGCAGAAATTTTCCATCAGCTCAGCAATGGTGGGAATGGACCTACTGCCCTGGTATTCCCAGTCCCAATGCAAAGCAGGAACAGGAATGTTTACTGGGGATGAGGAAAATGTATACAGCTGTCCTTCTCAACCTTGTCCCATGCTTGGATAGGACTAAGCAGGATGTGGAACCGCACACTTAGTCCATGCTAACATCTGCACAAAAGACAAAGATTTCTTAGTGAATGGTTTCAGAGAATGGGACAAATTCTGGCAGGATGTAAGAACGTGCACAGATTTTACCATTCAGTGCTCAGGTCAATCTAACTGATTTTGCCCTACTATCTTTCCTGTATTACCACAGTTTGGGTAAATATTTCATAAGACGAAAACAAAAGACTACCAAAATGAAGCAATATTCTGGGCATGTACAACTCTGACTGGAGAGAGGATGAGAGAAAGGAGCCACAGCAGGCAGATGTCAATCATGTTATTTAATATGTTACTGTCTTAAATATAAGTAAATGGATGGCACTGAGAGCATTATGCAACTTGCCTCCATAATGAGAGCTGAATTCCAGTGTCTAAGAGCTTCTTTATATCTTTATATACACACATATAAAGAACCACATACAAATATATATACATATGTATATGTACTTACACATATAGTTATGTGCATATATTTAAACAATATATAAAAACACAGATGTAGAGTTATGTATACATATTTGTATGTGTATATACATGCATAAATACATCTTTTCTTTCTCAAAGTTTGGTTTTGCTCCTGTTTTTCCAGTAGTGTGGATAGGATCTGTTAGGAGGGAAAACCCCAGAATAATAAACTTATATTAAAATTATTTTATTAGGAAAGAAAAGAACATGAAGAAGAAAAGACAGGAAGAGAAAGAAAGAAAAAAAGAGAAGGAATTAAAAAATAAAGAGCAAGTGTGAGATGGAGGTATGCATTTTAGGTTGACTGCATTCTCAGAGAATAAGAGCTTTATCTTGATTTCAAGCTCTCCTTCTAACAATAAGGGATAGCATCTCAGAAAATGGGACTTCTTTTTTCTTTTGCTGACCTACTAAAAAAAAAATAAAGCACACTACAAAAAAAATCTCCATTGATGAGATATTTCCTTTTTCTTACCTTTCTGCTGATAAGACCTCTCAGTGTTTCTGGATAAGAAGAGATACTTTATTGTCTCCTGCAAAGATATAATAGAAGAGAGGGGGAAAAACAATGCCTTTTGTTAGAAAGGAAGCTAACTGCAATTTGAAGAGCGATTGTAATAGACAGTATTGCTGAAGGCAAACAGAAACTAAAAAGTAAGCTCTTTAGATATTATCCTTCCTTAACATTTTGATAAAGTTCCTTAAAATGGGAGCCACTTTTGCCTCTGCAGCACTTTAATTTCCTATAATCATCTCTGATGGAACAGATGATACACACAGAGTTACCCCAGGTATTGTTTAAGTGGGGACTGAATTACTTTTATACTATCACTAAATGATTGAAAAAGGGAAGCAAAACACGTTTTCAGCATTGCTCTGCTTCCATGCTGCAAGCCCAGCATAGTGACGCTCTCTCTAATTCTGTTTAAACTGCATTCCAGAAGTATTCACAAGTCAATTTTTTTAAAACCATTAAAAAGAATGTACAAGTGACATAGGGTGGAAAACAGAGGCAACGTTCATTATCAGGCCCAGAAGAAAAGGACGTTTTGAAGAGAAAACCCACAAAATACAGGACTTTGAGGAATTTGTTAGTTATCTTTTCCACTTGGGTGACTTTAGGCTTCACTACCAAATTGAAATACCGTTTTCTGAACAATAATACTATACATTTTTTTGACATCACAAAGGAATGCTTTTAAGGCATAAAAAATGTATTTCCCTTATGTAATCAAAACCAAAACTCTATAAATTATAATGCAATGTACAGTTCAATTCCTCTATTCAATGCATTTAAATGGTATGTGCTGATTAAGCTCTTAGTCATTTATGTTAAATGTCTAATGAAAAGCTCTTTGAGTCTGGTTTAACCCATATTAAATGCCCTAGTGGTGCCCCTGGAATTAAAAAAGAAGAAGAAAATTAATCCTATTCTTTGTTCCCTTTATACATTTTAATAAATTATACTGCATCTTCCTATTGTATTTATGTCTCCAACAAAATGCCAAATGGTTTGATCCTTTCAACAAAAAAACAAGGAACAAATTTGCACATTAAAATGCAGAGTGATTCAACAATTTGAGGCATAGTGTTTTCCAGAAGGAGATGCTATGTCTTCTATGTTTCTTAATAACTGCACTATGATTTCTGCTTTGCGTGTAAGCAGAGTCTGTTGAAAGTTTGTTGAGTTTGTTTCTTTTCTTAACTCTGTACAGTTTAAGAGAATGTAATTTTCAAAATGCAATAGATTCCAGTGCATAATGTGTGGGTACAAGGGCTTCAGTAAGCTAGCAGTTGACAGGAGCATAGATACCCAAAGTAAATTCAAAACAGTCAGGGTGTCCTCTTCTTGTCTTGTTTACATGGAACCATAGAAATTCAGCATTGGAACTGACCTCTAGAATTTACCTAGTTGCTCTTTCCGGTCTAAGGTAAAATCATATGACCAGACAACTCCTAAGGGATGGCTATCAAACCTGTTTTTAAAAATCTTCAAGGATGGGGATTCCACTACCTTCATAAGCCACCAGTTTCTTTCTTCTTTATCCTTACAAAAAGAAAAACCCTTCCAACTGATTCCCATTGCCATCTTTATTATGCAGGGTAATTTCTCTAGTTGTAGAATCAGCTGACTGTTACTTGCTCTCCTCCCAGAAATATGGAAAATAATCAGTTATTGTAGTATTTAACTATCTTTCTTCATTTGAAAATGGTCTCTTTTTGGCTCTACAGTTAGCAGCCTTGCAATTTGTTTCAAGACCCAATATCTCAGCAGTGAGAGTTTTCATGATCCAAATTTAAAATCTAGTGAAGAGTAAGTTTCTTTAAATTTTAGGCAGATATTAAGCAGAATAATGTCAACAACAACAATAATGATGTAAATATCTCAACAAGAAAATGAAACAAGAGATGAAATACTTACGTTAACAGAATTCAAGATAGGGGAATTAGAGTGTAACTAATGATTGTTTACATGTGTGTGGAGAAGTGTGTAAAAGACAGAAATAAATTGGACTTAAGTATGCTCTGTTTCATTCTGATTACTAAAACATTCTTTTAAAAATTCCTAAGACTTGCCTGGAATAGGAAAAATCTATATCTACGGAATACAACTGAGAGTCTTCAGACAGACTTTTAAACCTAAACACACTGTATTATTACAGGATTTCTGTTTCTTTATTTAAAGGGGAAAAAAATATTTATTTGCTTTGAATCCAACAGTGGTCCAAATTGGAAAGTCCTAACATTATTAAATATGACTTTAAGACTAAATATTCTGGGAAATTAAGAATTACAGTGAGAGCTAATGGTAGAGAGCAGCTAGATACTGTGCACTTCAGCTGATTCATGATACATGGGTGGCTACTGAAGAACCTGAGGCCTTGAGGTCAATAACTTCTTCCCTGAAGAAAATATGTTCATGCTTTTCTAGATGTTTACCCTAGGTGTATCTGAAACTCTGAGTGCTTGATGCACCCTGGCTTAGAGACAGTCCTGAAGCCACAAAAGCTTATTCCTAACTTAATTATGTGACCAGTATCAAGAAAGTCTTAAGAATTTGGTTCTTGAAATTCCTAATGTTTTTGCTATGGAATCAGGACTTCAAAAGTCTTCAAGCCCTATGACATAACAGCCCAATAAAATTTTCAGCCTAAACTTCCAGATATGCATGAAGAAGTCTGAGATCCTGGAGGTTTTCCAGATTACAAACTCTCCACTGAAAAACAGAATTACTAGAAGAAGTGAGAGCTTTGGTATTATCTATGTCCATTTAAATTTCTGCTGCTGGAATCCTTGAAAACCTACACCTTCAAGGTTCCTGTTGCAAATCTGGGAGCCTGAAAACATCATAACTCTGTGTCTAGCAAAAAAACCCAAAAAACACAAAAACAAACAAAACAAAACAAACAAACAAAAAACCCACGAAACACAAAATACTTGGAAACATAGTACTTCTACCTTCATGTCTCCAGAGTCTCCTGGTTCCTCATGTGGCCAGACACTACCACACCATCCATAAATTAAATGTAATAAATTTGCTTCTAATATCCATTCTGGCAGCTGTAAAAATGTTAAGAACATATTTAATTTCAAAATACCTATTTGTAAGAGTATCTGATATGAGAAGGCTTGCTTGTCTGTTTCTTTTAATGAAGGATTTCTTACCTTGGGAAAATTTTGAAATGTTAAAAATGACAAAGTTTGGATATAATTCTGGTTAGTTAGTAACTTATAACAGCTTCCTTTGTTCTAATGTTTTGCCTAGTATTGCTTGAAAGGAAGGTTGGAGGAGCTAAACTGACTGAGGATGAGAAAATGAGGTTGTCAGCAGTGGGAAGTTAGGAAGTTATATGCTGGACCAGCTGTACAACATTCCTGCTGGGTACAGCTGTAAACTGCAGTGCATAAAGCTGCAATGAGTGCTTCCAATGCCTAATGAAGAAAACAGAGAAACTCCCAAGAAGTTCAGAGAAATTGTTGATGGATATGAATGGGATATAAGCAAAGGTCTTCTAATGCATAGAAAATACCTCTTCGTGTTCTGTATTTCTGGTAATTATGATAGAGAATGATGGGAATAAGAATGATAAGGAGTGGATGAAAAATAAAATAATCTCCCTGTGCTGTACATTCTCCCTTCCTCGTGAAGCCATGCTCCAAACCACTGTCATCGGCAGGTGGTACATCCTGAAGATGAATCAGCAGCAGCTCACAAACATCTGCAAAGACCTGACACGAGCTTTCCCAGTTTGTATTTGCCATCTCACTAGTCAAGAAACAGAACTTAGTAGCAGGTTGGGAGTGCAGGGTCCAGTCACCTGCAGAGGTTTCATATAGAGAAAAAGTGGGCCATATAGTCTGATGCTTTTATAATAGGTCTCCCCAATCCAGATCTGTCTGAATATTCATCCACAGTCATGCTCTGAACTCCCCCCATGCCATGTTACAATTGCCTTCCATAGGGCATCACTCACCTTTGCATCCTCAGCCGTAAAACAAATGATTTGGGCTGAAGTGTTCTGTTGGGCACAGAACAGATGGTACCAGCCACAGAAAAAACCAGCAACACCTGGTTTCAGATACTCAGGCAGCAAATTCTCTGCCCCCAAAGCCATGGCTCATTATTCAGTCCAGATAATGGACCATTCATACAAACTTCTGCTATTTAAATCTCAGTTTCTGAAACCAGCCAGACTCTCCAATTCCCTCTG
>VZTV01019232.1:0-29610 GCA_013400875.1 Anhinga rufa
AAAAAACCAAAACCCAACAAAAATCCCTGACATTCCATTTCAAACCTGATGATTTTGGTATACCCACCCCACCCCACTCCATTCCCCCGGCCCCGCACTGTAGCAACAAAAGCTGATTCATTTGAAAGACTGAATCCACCAGTAGTGATCTGGTGAATCTTAGAAACAGAGATCGATGTTAGAAACACAGGGAATTTTTTTACAGATCAACCAGTATTTTACTAGAGAAGTCCCTAAGGTAAGTCACCAAGAATTAAAGACCCACCACTTCCAAACTGAGTTGGTTTTGCTTTCTTTCCTTCTACCCCACAAAAAGAGCTGGTTCTGATTCAAAATGAATGGGTTCAGATTTGGTTTTTCTTAAAAATGTGTCAGTATTTTTGAAGTTTTTTAAACATTCCTTATTAAAAGCTACTTGAGATTTTAAGTTTTTGCATATTTAGTTCTACAAGGAGAAAACATATGAAAAAGTAATAAAAACAGCTAAGGAAAACATTTAAAAATTATAAAACTGAGTTGGCATTTTCAACAGACAATTTTTGTTTTCAGAATTGTGAAATTTTAATCCCAATTCCAGAAAAGAAAACTTTATGAACCTTACATTTTTCCCAAAAGAAAATACTTCCCATCAGAAACACTGATCTGCTCTTTGGGGAGACAGGAAAAAACTAGGCTTTTCAGAATGCCTGTTGTTGGCCATTTTTAAAGTGTATAGCATCGAGTCCTCTTAAAACCATCTCTTCTTATGACTGCTCATCCCAGATTCAGCTAAGACTACACATCAGCTCCTGCTAGCCAGTCTGTTCTTCCAGCCTAATAAAAATGTTGAAATACCAGAACCTTGTAAGAAATCTTTGATTTCAACATCATATTTGCGCTTAGGAGGAGATAATCAGTTTACAACATTATGCAAAGGCACACAGCCCTTGGGTTTGAATGTATCTAGAAAACTATATTGAATGTTTGCACACTGCTATGAAAATCTGCTTCCTTGTGACCCCGATCATCTTCTCCTTTTTCAGATGCCAGGATGTGTTGAAAAGTTTGTTCTTACCTTACTAGTGTTTGTGTATTTTACTGAGGGCTAGACAATGTCACTGAGACACAGCCTGGAGCAGCATGTTTCTGCACTGGAGCATTCCACAGGAATGACTGTAAATTAGGCAGAGGCAATTCCACCCTGCTTCCCTGTTGTTGGAGACAGAAAGTAATTAGCTGCTGGCCTATACCAGCAGCAAATCATTAACTCCTCCTGCCCCTAAACACTAGCTCAGCTGTGCTGGCCACTGAATTGCAAAGAAGGGAAATACATCTCTGTCCATCTTCTGCTTCATCTGCTCCAGAGAGTCAGCATAAGTGTGTTGTCCTCAGCTCCTGGATATCCAGTCTGGGAAGTCTCCTTAAGAGGACTGGGCAGCATTTGGATTTCCTCAGACCTGATACCCAAATCACAGTCCAGCCCTCGGTGATTGCAAAAGCTTTCCAGAGCTCCAGAAAGAGCAAAGCTGCCTGCACGCACACTGAGTCCCTATACATCATTATACTGTGACAACTCAGCACATACAAAGAAGGGTACAAAGCTGGAGCAGGATCTGGAGCTGAGTTTTGTCACCACTGTCTTGGGTTATCTTTATTATACATCACTCGGCTAGGTCAGGTTTTGTTAAATACTGGTTTGGACTTCATCCAATAAAGGCAATGCCTGCCATTTACCCTAGACTACATGAAGCCATTCCAAAAGCTAACTTTGAGAAGTATTTCATCAAAGTAAGTATTTCCTTCAATACTCTTTTTACATGTACTTGAAACATGTGTTGTAAGAGCAATTTTTCTTCAAAGCCATCAGCCTAGCAGCAAAGTAGGCCAAACACATCCATCTAACTCAATGGGCCAAACATAAAAATGTAGGCCTTTTACAAATGCTTGTAAGAAATTATATCTTATCATTTGAAAGATGGAGTCACTGCATTGGCATTACCCAGCCTGTGCATTAGATCAGACAGCAAATGAGATATTGATAGAACTATTCTGAACAGTCAATAAGCTTTCTGATGACTGATAGCTTTGAGCTAACTCTGGTAATATCAACATCTGCACTTGGAAACTAGAGATTGAAACTGTAATGCAATATTCTTTTTGTGGAATTGATAAGCATAACTCAAATGTAGGCAGTGGCTCCAGCTGAGGGATTTGCATGGGGCTCTTTCTTCATAGTGGAAGGAAGAATGACAGCAAATTTTACTTGTTTTAATCTTTCCATCTAAATCCAACCAAAGCAGCATCTCAGAAGATAAGAACAAAGAGGGGAAAGCCATGGAAGAAGCCAAGTTAAATCACTGGGCAAAAGAATAAACTGAAGAAACAGAACTTCTCCATTAATATTGTGCTTAAAAAACCCTGCAGGTTAATCCCACAGATTTCTGGAGAAGTCAGAACAAAGTTAGTTACTAGACACTCCAGATAAAGAACCAAAATTTTCCCTTAGAATATTTTATGTGATACAGTCAAAGAGGGAAAAGTAGCCATTAAGGAGGGGAAAAAAGGAGCAGAGGAGAAAACAATCAGCCAAGGCTTTAAAAAGTGATATCAAATAATTATCAATGCACACCTAAAGTACCTAGATTTTCAAAGATCACGTGCTCTGTACTCACCCAGCACAAGCTTCTTTCAACTCACAAGGAATCCAACAAAAAGCCGCTATTAAAAATATTTCTTGCACTTCTAAAAATTTATTTTTGCAGAAGAATGAAGCAGGAATTTTAATTCCTTAACCTCTGTCTAACAATGACTGAAATGAATGACAATGTATTTATGTTAATTTAAGTTTCCAAGCTGTCAAGCTGATGGTAACGCTCTGAGAAAACTATAAATCCTATTTGAATCACAGTTATTCATGTACAGTAGTTTCTACTTGGTTATCAACCAGGTTTCCCTTCAATTTCTTTCCAAATTGGAGAGAGAAAAAAGGTTGAAAGAAGTAGACTGGAAGTCTTTCCTTATTTTTATAAACAATTACTTCCCCTTGCAATCTTATTGACGTTGATACTACTATTCACAGGAGTATTGGCTCACACTCACACTTGTAAGAGATTTGCAATCCAGCTATTAGTAAAGTAAAATGCAAAAGACATTAAGATTCTCTACAGCAGAGAGAAGGTCCGTAAGGATTACTTGATCAAATTAACTGTTAACCGTTTAAAACCTGAACTGTATCAGACTACAAATACTAACATTACTCGAATTGCCACTAAGATCAGAGATGTTTCAGTATGCTCAGGCATATCCCCCTCTCTGCACCTGACACGGATGTATCTTTGCTCCCTCCTACACAGCACAGAGCATAAAGGTGCCTGATAGTTAGGGATTCTCTTTGGAAAACCAACTGTCAGTAAAGGTAGCTCTTCTTTTACTTACTTGGTATTATGCCAGCGCGAGTCTACAATCATCCATAATGCTGCTCTTGGTTTATGCTGACATGCAAGACCAGGATCCATACTTAAAACAAATACAATTCAGCACTTATTATTGCCATAATCTACTTAACCAATCCAAAATATTTCCTTCACCACTAGTATTCTGTCCTAAGGAGGCAGTATCCTTCTTCTCTACTGAGCACTTCAATCAGGTTTTTACACCCCTCTCACTGTTACCTATGTGCCTTTCTTTCTTTTTTCTCTTTATAAACACTATGCCTGAACTATGGTGTTTGGGTAATCATCTCTAATGTAAACTTCATGGTGTCTAGACAAAAAGTGCCTATTTTTAATTTATACTCCTTACACACATGCAGAAAGCTACTTGAAATTTTAGTTCACTAAAACAGCACAGTTGTAAGTAATTCCAACTGCAGAGAGGTAAAGTGGCAGGGTATACAGTATAGCAGTGGGATAAGCACTTTACATGTAAAGAAATTTAAGAGAAACAGTGAGGACAATAAAGGTTTTGAAAACTAATGTACACTGTGCTGTTTGTTTATTTTTATCGTAATGACTCCTTGGACTAATACAAAGTTAATGAACAAGCAGGCATTGCAGTTTATTAAGGAATCATGTCTTAAGCAAGGAGAGAAAAATCACAGACATTCTTCAAACTTGCTTCTAACACCATATCACAACAAAAAAAGACTGGGGCCTGTGAGGGATTATGAAACTAAATAAATAACAAAATTGGCACAGTGAAAAACAGACAGAAACCTACCTAAATGGGCATATATCATTTTTCAGATTGAGAATTAGAAATTATTTTGGCTAAGTTACAAATAATTTAAAGTGTCCATACACTGTGAGTTGTGCTGACTAACAGTATAAAAGCATGGCTTTTCACATTCATTAAACAGCAGTCCTTCTGTACCCTAGTACTAGTCTTGAATTTTGTTTTTAACAAAAAGAGACAGCATGGAAATTAATTATTTGGAAAGTACAGGGGAAAAAAGATACAATCTACGATCACTTAGGCTTGTAATGACTTATTCTCCCCCGAAGGATATTGGTGCACATCTAAATCTGCATTTAGAATGTATGCCACCTAGTGGGAGCAAAAATTTGATCAAAATGTTAAAATATGACCCTCCAAAAAATTTAACCTGAAACACTGCAAGCTGGAGGGGAATTAGAACTTGCATTCAATGTTGAAGCACAGTGTTTACATGCCAAGGCCTTCAAAGGAAAGTGTTCCTGATTGTCCATTATCTCCTCTTTACTGTATAACATGAGGAAAAGTTAGTTAAGACCTATGTACAAAAAGCTACTGTTTGATATTGCTGTGCACTCTGTCTATACTGGAAATACAACTGGCTATAGGTAGACTTCATTAGCTCAGGTTAGGTATAGTTCTAGCGCTGCAACTCAGTACAAGCTATTTTACTTTTCTCCGCTCGAACTTTGGGAGGAATTAATCAAGTGTAGCAGTTTGGCTAAGCATTACAAAAGGAATGGCATGTCCCTCCATAAAAGGTGAGTCTTGCATATATGTGAGAATGAAGGGAGGTGCACATCTGCCCTGAGACATTTCATAGTTTTCATTTCAGCTTCATGTGGTATGTTAGATACAGAATGAGAAGAGGGATCTTCTTGCTCTAAAGTTTGTCAGCAGACTGAAGGGAAATAAACAAGTCTGCTTAGCTTCACAATAGACACGCAAAAGGCAAAACATTTATATTTTACAATATAAATTTCACAAAACAGATCTATGAAACTCACTAACAAAAGATACAGGTGTGTCAAAGTCCACAAGAATTCAAGGACAACAGACAAGAAACTCAGACAGCTACTGAATACTCACAGCTACTTCCAGCCTAGCAAGTGTCCTGAACAGAAAATGTCAACAAGGCTAAGAACATATCAAGTATCCTTGCTGTAGTATTACTCTTTACAACAACTATTAGAAAGGGGACTAGATGGACCTTTAATATGCCTTAGCTCAGAAATTCTTGTTTTATGTTAGGGCAAAATAACTCGTGTATCTAAGCCCTGGTCATTTGAGAGTAATACAGAAATATGAAACTTTTGCTCAGCAGCATTCAAAGGCACAGTGGTCTAATATATGTAGTAAACATATTGGAATATTATTTAAAATTAATGATAAAAGGCAATGCACCGTAACCTAATTATCTGACCTTCAAAGAAATAAAATTCTGGAAAAGCAGGAAGTGCCACTACATAATCTTGGCTTCAAATCTAATCAGCTTGTATCGTTAGTGCAGGCATGGCGAGCAGCATACGTGAGAGGATGAGTGTAAAAGTCTGGGGAAGTCTTATCTCTTAATGCTTCACAGCATGGCCACATCGAGTGCCACCTGCCCGCTCTCAGCTCTCCCCATGGCAGGCCACTGAGCACAATCTTCTGTGAGGAAACAAGGCGAGAGACTTTCAGGCCAATACTATTTCCTCAGGGGCCAGGTCACACAGAGTTAAAGGCAGAAGAACAAGGCTGTGGAAAACTCCTCTAAAGGCCTGTCTATGCTTATACAGCAAAAAAATCCACAGACCTGTCTGGTAACATGGCCGAGCCTGCGGAAGGGGGAAGAGGGGCTTCCACCCCACGGCAGAGCCCCCAGCGCGCAAAGGAAGGCCCCTCAGCTCTCCTTTGTGCGCACAGCAAAGGGCAAGGCACAGGCACAGCCTCGTTTTGTTGCTGTCACCCCACCTTACCAGCCCTTCTTTGCCTCCCTTGAGCCCCCTCTTCTTTTACACCCCTCTGCCTCTACCCCAGCTCAACTTCAAAAACATCCCAGTTTGGGTTTTGCTTGTAAAGTTACTTGAATACCGGAGAAAGCACTCGAACACCTGCCTTGAGCACAAGTGGCAAGCAGACAGGTGAAGATATTATTTCTTCCCTCTCTTCCCCTTCCAGGCATGCAGGGCGCTCGGCCGGCTCCCTGGCAGCCTCCCCCGGAGCAAGGCGCCTTGCATTCAGCCAGGCGACCCACACAGGCCTCTCCCGGCCCGGGAGCACCCGAGGGGCGCTGCTCCCGCCCGGCGGCAGTACAGCCGGCTGTTGGCGGAGGGCTCGCACCCAGAGGCGTGCTGCCTCATGGCAGCCACGCGGAGGGCCGGCTGCTGCCCTCGCGCCGCCATGGCCGTGGGGGCTGTGGGGGCGGCGGGAGGCACAGGCCTCACCACAGCGAGGACTCAGAGGCACTGAGGCCTTTCGCGCTCCTCCTGGATTGCAGAGATGGTGGCGGCCTGGGCACACTATCATGACAGGAGCTGGGGAGGAGGATTCTGTTGCGCCGAGTTTGGGCCTCACCAGGAGCTGGGTGCTGAATCCATAAGGCACTTGTGAGGAGGTAGTGCTGTTTTGTTCCCTTTTGTGCTCTCGGCAGCATTGAGCGCTTTATTTTTCACAGTTCCTTGGAAGTATTGCAAGCCCCACAGATGTTACTCTGCTTTTTGTCTCTTTTGTTCCTCAAGTAGAAGGGAGCTTTAAAAGAATCTCTGTCCCTTTTAATTAAAGTCAAGGCTATTGGCACTGTGATTTGTCTTACTCTCCTCTCAAGAGAAAACTTCAAAATGACTTCTACCTGAGCTTTGAGTGCTGGAGAGGATAGCAAAGAGAAGGGAGAAGGCCTTATGCTACTCAAGAATAGCTCCTGCTTTCAACAAAGCCTCTTCATACAAACGTATCTGAAATATCTTTGTAGCTGACATAATACATTTCACTTATGCATGTTGTTTCAGTTTATTCTTTGTGCAACTTCAAATATTCTTCATGTAAGATTTCAAGTGCTGGAGAGAGTAGATGTATTTTTTGATACATTCTGGTCAGTCTTTTTTACATGAACTGTGACAATATGAAAGCAGCTCACAGTGCATTTCAGTCCTATAAATTTATTATGCTCTCCAAAGTTTGGTCACAATCTTTTGCTCAGCTCCCTTCTTGTGCCTCAGGGGTAAGAGTCAGTAAATGGAAGCAAGAAACTGTTTTGATTAATTCGGGGCAACTAAAGGAAAGTGAATGGACATGTTCACTCAGGATCCATGCAGTAGAAGACATCATCACCTCTTGCCAGCTCCTCTTGGGAAGAAAACAGACTTTCACAAGCAAAGCTCAAAGGTAAATAATAACTACCTGTTTTAGGTGGTCTGATTTTCAGTAGTGCTGAATGTTCATTGGATTATGCATTGATAATCAGGCTGCTGATCCAAGTAGTAAAACATGAATTTGGGCACCACATTTTAAAACCCTGACATTCTAAAATTTGATGTGTAGAGCTGGAGGTACAAAGGTGCAGGGGAAATAAGAAAAAAACCTGTAACAGCAGAAGGAAGCATCAAGGCTGTTCATATTAATGTGTTGAGCTTACCAGGGTGTTTTAGATGAGGCATTGACATCTGCAAATACTCTTAGAGGACACACTTCCAAATTATTATGTGTTTTACAAAAGAACATACGTGAAAAAAAAAAAGTCTTTCTGAGAGTGTGCCTTCAGCTAGTAAACCAGTCTAATAAGAAGTTGGGGCCAAATGGGTACCTCTTCCTGCTTCTTTCACATACATGGTCCCATCTCATCCTCTGGGCTGGCTCTAGGGCTTCTCTGACCCTACAACAAGCTGGTTTTGGGAACCTAACGAGTAGGAAACTATTAATTTTCTGTGGGTTTTCAGTTTGGTTCCCTGAGCTGGTTACTGCTCAGTTGAACAAGTGCTGAAGGAAAGGAGGATGGAGGGGAGCAGAACTTCCCATTTGTACAACAGGCTGTTTGGCTGGCTTAGTTTTAAAATGAAACCTTTGTATCACTGTAGAAACAACTATTCCAAAGAGCCAGAGACTTACCTGGTACAAACTGGCAAAAAGCCATGGAAACTCAGTTTTATCCATATATGTGGTTTTGATCCATGTGGTTTGAAACTCACTGCATTTCAGTTCTAGTTGATCGACTTCCAAGTTAGTACATGGAAAAGAAAACAGGGAAAAAGCATCACTAAAAATAATGAACTAAAGAATGTGAAGTCAGTTTAGGTCAGCATATTTACATAAACAAAATCAGTTATGGGTGCATATGATCTCCCTCCAGGCTGGGAATGAGCCAAAAATGATGCTGTTGTCTTACATTTTTTGCTAAACTAGACTACAAAGTGGGATTAAATTTTGGAAGTAAAACCCTACTACTGTTTGGTATCTCCTCCCATTCTTTTCCAGCCTCCAAGGTTTTCATGTAACTTAAACTAAGTAAACTAAGTAAACAGGCTTACTAAATTTTCAGAATTTGATAAGACTGTTTTGCTAAAACTTCCCTTTAAGTTATTGAAGTGTATTTGAGATGTATTTGTTTTATCTAGCATTCTATGACCTGTTGTTCAACCATCTCCTTTTGCTAAACCTTACTTTTAGAAGAAGAAAAGTAATACCAGTATACTTGGTCACAGTATACTAGCAAGAAAAAATTTCTCCACAGTGGCTATATTGGATCTATGCTGTTTTATGACAACAAATAAAAAAGTGTATGAGGGAAGTTTGATCTGAGTCCACTTAAATTGTGAGAAAAATAACAGCCCATAAAGCGCGTAGAAATGAACAACAAATCTGTTTTCAGTCCTTCTGATGTCTTAACAATATATTTTTCTTCTTTTCCTGGGTAAGTTGTTTTCAAGTCTAGAGATAAGCTGAAGACATAGAACTGATACAGAATTTGTGTCTGCATTAAATTCTCAAAATGCTGTTTCAAACACTTAAAAGGTTACCCTTTTTCTACTGAAGACTACTATATTGTCACAAAGAAAGAGGAAAATAGGGCCAAGATCAAATGTAAGAGTAGAAAAACAAGTGGGTTCAAAATCGATAAAGCATTAGAGATTTTGGGGTGATCTACTTTTGCTATATTAAGCAGAACAGAGTATTTTGTAATTGCCAGCAAATTGATTTTATGTTATGATTTCTTTTGATGTATTAGCTTCATCTTTAAGAAAAATACTGATTGTCCTCTTAGTCTACAGTGGCTACATCAAAAATTAGAGGTATTGTACCTATTTAGAATATTTAGAATATTTAATGTTTTTAAGGAAATTTCATGAGGAAACTTAATTTCTGCTTTACTGTGCCATATATTTTCAAAGCTTCATAAAGGGAAATTTGTATCAATGATGCCAAGAAGGCACTAAGTATCCTCAGCTCCCCATAAATTCAGTAAAAGCAGTAAGGGCTCCCCCGAGCACCTAGGAACTTAAAGGCTTGAGGCCTTACACACTGCTGTCATTTATACCTGGAGAATAATGTAGACATGTACATGCAGATGTAAAACTGAAGGTCCTTTGTATCTCTTGTTTTAAAGCATGTTCCCGTTCAAATATGCAATTCTTCTGTCATGCAGTGCCTTTACCTGTAATGGTGAGTGTATAATGATGCCATTCATACAGCCTCGCTAACAGCTGAATCAATGATACTTGTCACGTGTACAGTTCCCTGGGCTGCTTCTTGAAGCTAATTTTGATGGTATTACTTGAAAACACACATTTAGCTTTTGGGTTCCTCTTATTGATTTTTGTTTTTCTTAATGTAATGCTTGTTTCACCCTAATATGTAGAGTGTTTCTTTAAAGTGGATCTATAATGAGGTAGTTTGGACTGTGTGTCTTACCTCCGTCTGCACACTATTAGTATTGGGCTCCCAAGGGCAGTTTGTGCAGTGAACTGCGATAATGAGGTTGATGGTTCATAAAAGGGCTGATGTGACAAATTACTGACCTGTTTTGGAGATTAAGTAACTGTAACTTTGCCACGGTCTGCATATCAGCTTTTTGCTCAGCATAATTCTTGTAGTTGTAAGTCTGTTAGTTGCCCAGTTGAATGTTCAACATGCCAAGCTGATCAAGAAAACAGTTGCAAAATATAGCTACTGATGTGATTAGTTGTGCTTCTCCCAAGACAAAACACATTATTCTGTGATTCAAGATCTGCACTGGGTTAAATTTTATGCAGCTTCTTGCAATACTTGAGGTCTTTAGAAGTTCTTCAAGTACCCTACATCTGCAGCTGTAGTTGGAAGAGCATTGGAAAGAGCGCATGTTATAAAACTCACTTCCCCATGACACAGATGTCATCCTTTCATGCCATTAACATATCTGTGACATTTGGTTAAGCTGGTTATCTGCTTATAATCAAGTCTTCTCAGAAGCAATCTCTTTCATGAGACACCATAGTTTCTCTCAGTAAGTGGGACCTATATTTTCTCTGATCTTGCTTTTGGTGGTAATACAACATAACTCTTGATTCATTTTAATACCTCAATCATTCTGGATCGCTAGTAAAAACAAATTGTCATTGTCATCTGTAGGACAGCTGTATAGATGTTTTTTAATATTGGTCCTTCAGCTGGTTTGTGGAGGTAGCCAACATCTACTATGTATTTTATTTAATTGCTACTTTTGCTGGTATTTTTTAAAACTTTTCATTTATGCCTGCCAGACTTTGGATACGTGCATTTTTATGGGAAAAAAACCACTCTGTGATGTACAATGTGTATTTACATGTGTTCCACAATAATATATGGTTCTCATCAGGAAACACAAAAGCTGTTGTCATACACTTAAAACTGTGATGAAGATGCTTAATTTGTCATGTTATTTTTGGAACATTCAGCAAATTGAGCTTCATTGTCCTACTGATGTGGCCAACAGAGAGTTTGCATTGATAGCATTTCCTCATTAGCATTGACACTGTCAGTTGTGCTAGCTTTCATCTTTCCCCATAGCTATTGCTCTGTGGTTTTTGCTGCAAGGACTCTCAAGCATTTAAATGAGCACAACTCACTGTTGTCCCCTTGCTGCAGTGGGATTGTCATTTTTGTCCCTCTTGCTGTCTCACATGCATACATTTCCCAAAGGAAAAATGAATTCTGTGAAGTATCTTGCATAATTATCTGTGCCTTTGTGATGTATGTAATGATGTATAACATTATTTTGGAAAGGCTAAAGTAATGATCAAAAGTTGAATCCTTACTGCATGTCTGCTTTGTGTTTTATCAACACAGTTGGCAGGCAGTGCTCATACTCACTTCACCAGTGATATACATCACTCTCTAAACAAGAGGATGGCTTTTGTGGAGCTTATATCCTACCAGGTCTGGAGAACTTGAGACTTTTTGCACTGATAGCAGTGTTGTATAGTACAAGAATATCAGCACCAGCATGAAAGTATGACTGCAAAGTGCTGGGTAAATATTGTGGCAATGACAGAATTTCTACTGAAAATATCACATACGAAGATGTGCTTTAATTTCCTCAGTACATTTTTCTTCTCTGTATGCTTTAAACTTAACTCTATTTCTGAAATTAGTTATTAATGTTTTTTCCCCAAAAAATTGATACGTAATCTGAATGATTTTGTAAGTATGGGACTCTTTTACATGGTCCCCCACAACATCCTTCTCTTTAAACTGGAGAGATATGGATTTGATGGGTGGACTGTTCAGTCAATTAAGAACTGGCTGAATGGTCGCATCCAGAGGGTAGTGGTCAACGGCTCAATGTCCAGATGGAGGTCGGTGATGAGTGGCATCCCTCAGGGGTCCGTACTGGGACCAGTCCTGTTTAATATCTTCATCAATGACATAGACAGTGGGATCGTGTGCACCCTCAGCAAGTTTGCAGATGACACCAAGCTGAGCGGTGCAGATGACACACCTGAGGGATGGGATGTCATCCAGGGAGACCTGGACAGGCTGGAGAGGTGGGNCCTCTCCTATGAGACAGGCTGAGAGAGTTGGGGTTGTTCAGCCTGGAGAAGAGACGGCTGCGGGGAGACCTTATTGCGGCCTTCCAGTACTTAAAAGGGGGATTATAAGAAAGATGGGGACAATCTCTTTAGCAAGGCCTGTTGTGACAGGACAAGGGGTAATGGTTTTAAACTAAAGGAGGGTAGGTTTAGACTGGATATAAGGAAGAAATTTTTTACAATGAGGTTGGTGAGACGCTGGCACAGGTTGCCCAGAGAGGTGGTAGATGCCCCATCCCTAGAAACATTCAAGGTCAGGTTGGATGGGGCTCTGAGCAACCTGCTCTAGTTGAAGATGTCCTTGCTCATTGCAGGGGGTTTGGACTAGATGACCTCTAAAGGTCCCTTCCAACCCAAAATCTTCTATGATTCCACGATTCTATGAAATACTGTTTGAATTTTGCCATAATTAATCCAGATAGGAAGTCAAAACAGGGCTCTGCTGTTAGTAATGTTTCTGAGTGAATTTTTTTCAGTCTCTCCAAAACCAAAGTTTGTTTCAGGAAGAGAGTAAGTGAGCAACCTGATTATCAGCCTAGAGCCCAGACAAGTCAATGGCAGGCTAAGACATTCAAGAGTTCCCTCATTTACTAGAACTTGTATCATAAGAAGAAATTTTATGTCAATAATAAAATTGCTTCTGTCATACCTGTTCAAATGTTGAAGTGGCATTAGCAGAGTCCCTGAATGATAAGTACCCAGTATTTCTGTTGCTGATAGATTTTCACAAAATTCCAATCATTAGTCTTGGTATAATTATTCCTATTGAAATAGGAGCCATACATGTTAACACAACATGTACGTAGCAGATCAGGTTTAATCAAAGTAATACTATTTTTGAATTTTTGATTGACAAGTTGTTTTTGCTGCTCCCTTAACTCAGCTATGACATTATCAGCACACATGCTTCTGATCAACATATCAGTAAAATCCACGGTTGTTCTAATCATGATTTACCCATAAAAATGGGTAAACATTTTGTTTGTAATGCAGGTCCATTAAACCTCTGCATAATGGAACATGCTGCTGTGGCCCAGTAATATGGACACTCCCTGCAAAGAAAAGATGATCTCTGCATCTCTTCAACAGATGTCACAATAGGCATTAATACATGTTCTGGAATAGGAAGGTTCTGCTCCATGCAGGACTATTGACAGAGATGGGCTTGTCTTGATGTACTTGTAAGCAGAATACAGGATGGTCTGGAGTCTTAAGCTATTGGAAATAGTGATATCAGCTGTCTTCAAATCTTGAGTGAGAAGCAGAATTCCAAAGCACTCATTTTGGATGAAAGAGTTTTAATATCATTTCAGACCTAGAAAGTGAGTAAATCAATCTTGATTACTTGGTTATTAAAAACAAATAATGAAAAACTGATAGAATTATATTCAAAAGCATTTCTCACAAGTGGATCATATTCATCTGTAGGCAAAATGTGCTTTGAAGAGTTTTGTTCTGAGCATGAGTTGTGAGCTGATATAAATAAAAATAAAGAAGGATGATGTTGAGACTTTAAGGATAGCTATCAATTTTGGGAATAACTGGTAAGCCAAAAGCCATCTTCATAATGCTGACATTTAAGAATGATTCAGCCTAGAGAAGAGGATGCTGAGGGGAGACCTCATAGGGGTCTGCAGCTTCCTCACAAGGGGAGGAGGAGGGGCAGGTGCTGATCTCTTCTCTCTGGTGACCAATGACAGGACCTGAGGAAATGGCAGGAAGATGTGCCAGGGAAGGTTTAGGTTGGTTATTAAGAAAAGGTTCTTCACCCAGAGGGTGGTGGAGCCCTGGAAGAGGCTCCCCAGGGAGGCAGTCACCGCACCAAACCTGACACTAGTCAGGAAGCACTTGGACAACACCCTCAGAGACATGGTGTGAATTTGGGTTTGTCCTGTACAGGGACAGGAGTTGGACTTGATGATCCTTGTGGGTCCCTTCCAACTCAGGACATTCTATGGTTCTATGACTCTTTATAGTATAACACTTCTTCATCTAGGCACACACAATTAATGCATTCAGATGTTAAACACATGAAATGGTGAAGCTTAGCTTTTTAGCGATTGACCTTGACTTCCATTTTAAGTGTACTCTCATCATCACAAAGGCCTACTAAATAATGTATCCAGAGTCATAGAGTCATATAATCATAGAATCATAGAACGGTTTAGGTTGGAAGGGACCTTTAGAGGTCATCTAGTCCAACCCACCTGCAGGGAGCAGGGACATCTTCAACTAGACCAGGTTGCTCAGAGCCCCATCCAACCTGACCTTGAATGTTTCTAGGGATGGGGCATCTACCACATCTCGGGACAACCTGTGCCAGCGTCTCACCAACCTCATTGTAAAAAATTTCTTCCTTATATCCAGACTAAACCTACCCTCCTTTAGTTTAAAACTGTTACCCCTTGTCCTGTCACAACAGGCCTTGCTAAAGAGATTGTCCCCATCTTTCCTATAGTCCCCCTTTAAGTACTGGAAGGCCGCAATAAGGTCTCCCCGCAGCCGTCTCTTCTCCAGGCTGAACAACCCCAACTCTCTCAGCCTGTCTTCATAGGAGAGGTGCCCCAGTCCCCTGATCATCTTCGTGGCCTTCCTCTGGACCTGCTCCGAACAGATCCACATCCTTTCTCTGCTGGGGGCTCCAGAGCTGGACGCAGCACTCCAGGTGGGGTCTCACCAGAGCGGAGCAGAGGGGCAGAATCACCTCCCTCGCCCTGCTGGCCATGCTGCTTTTGATGCAGCCCAGGATGCGATTGGCTTTCTGGGCTGTGAGTGCACACTGTTGGCTCATGTACAGCTTTTCACTCACCAGTACCCCCAAGTCCTTCTCTGCAGGGCTGCTTTCAATCCCTTCATCCCCCAGCCTGTATTGATACCAGGGGTTGCCCCGACCCAGGTGCAGGACCTTGCACTTGACCTTGTTGAACCTCATGAGGTTCACATGAGCCCACCTCTCCAGTCTGTCCAGGTCTCCCTGGATGACATCCCATCCCTCAGGTGTGTCATCTGCACCGCTCAGCTTGGTGTCATCTGCAAACTTGCTGAGGGTGCACTCGATCCCACTGTCTATGTCATTGATGAAGATATTAAACAGGACTGGTCCCAGTACGGACCCCTGAGGGATGCCACTCATTTTGAGGACTTCATTTCTGAGTATATATCAGCTTTGCATAAACCTTTAACATTCTTTCCCAATAAATTCCTTGACCTAAGCAAATTGATAGAGGGCTGCAACTATTAGTAACATCATTATTATGTGATTCTCTTGATCATATCTTAGAGTTCAACAGAACATGTTATTGCTGCTGTCATGGCAAGAGATGGCATACCTTTCTAGTTCTTCAAAATCCTTAATTGTTTCAGTTGATATGATTTCATTTTATAGCATGTTTTTCCATAACACTAGCCAACATAATTCACTCAAAGAAAAAACTGATGGGGGCTCAGTAAATGCATGTAGTGCATTTTTCTCCTTACAGGATCCAAAAATTATCTAAAAAAATTAGCAGATTATTAGGCTTATAGTCTACTGATTACTTGCAAAGATACATACAGGATAAATTAGAGGTCACTCTGATTGGACTCACTCAGAAAAACGTTTTGAATTAAAATGACATCAAAAGCCTATATAGTATGTGAACCTGGTCCATGGTGAAACCTCTGTGAAAACATTTCTGACCCATATGCTTGTAAGTAACAGTCCTGCACTGTACGGTAACAAAATTACCCAGAATTAGAGAGGAAACCTTTATTTATCACTATAATATTGCAGACAAATTATTGTACAGGTCGGAAAATAATTGCCTATGGATATTAAGTATGTATCTACGTGTTCATAATGGACTCTTTATCTCACTCTCTGAAAACCAAGTCCCAACTAGGCAAAGACATAACAATAAGGTTTTTTTTAATGCAAATGATAAATAAAAACAGTTCAGATAGGAAGTGTATAGAACTTAGTACCTTCAGGAATTGCCCACATTCTCTGTATTACTATTTCACATTAAGTGCCAGCTATGAGGTGGTTATTATACAAGATAGGAAAAAACATATTAGTTTTATTCCAGTAAAAAGTTGAAAAAAAACCTTGTGATCTTCATGAGGATTTTGGTGAGGTTTCTGACATTAATATCAGAGAAAGGGAGACTTTCATATGTAGTTAATCCTGCCAATTCTCTGCAGCTCTTCCTTCATAGTACTTGTGCCTTCTAAATGAGACCCAAACAGATCTTGGATCTTAATGTAGCAGGGATTCTCACACCAAATGCCTTAAGGCTCCTGCCTACCTTGTCCTCCCTTTACCGTTACACTTTCCTGAGAAAAAGTCTCATGCCAATTTAATTTGAGACTTTTTCTGAAACTAAACTGATATTTGTGATGTGTGGAGTCAGTATCACCCTACAGGTAGCTTTTCACTGTAATGTTTCGGACCCTAAACCTAATTATTTTAAATACAGCAAATAAACACTAGTACTTTACACTCACAAATAACACTCAGAAAGAGTGTTAAGGCTGACATGATGACAGTACTCCTGGACTTGATGCATATCGGCCAAAGTGGGCGTCAGAGCAGTTGGAAGTCAACAGATGCCTGCTGCACCAAGGTACAGGAGGACTCAGAGGTGCTGGCAGCACAGAATGTTTTGCATCTACAGAAAGCAGGCTCTTGTGTCCTTCTGATTGTGTCCCCTGCTCCATCTGGCACAGTCTGTACTTCCAAATAAGGTTCATCTGTCTGTTGCCTGCATGAGGAAGAATGGAAGGACCTTTAGAAGGAACTTAAAACTAAGGTTCCTGTACAAGATGACTAATTTTCCCTGTCAGAATTTTGCCTTAAATGTGGTGCCTGCTTTTAGGGGAAGATAGAAAACCTATTGTCCAACTATGCCTAAACATTATTGTTTTCATAGATTAGTGCAAATATTTGCCAGGGAATACACACTCCAGATCATTCTAAGAAAAGGGTAATAGTGTCATAGAGGAGGAAAAAAAGAAGGATTTTCATTAAGATAATAACTTATGTGATTTTTAGCATGATAGAAGTACCATAACAGACCAAAGCCACAGATCTAGGAAAGATGGGGACAACCTCTTTAGCAAGGCCTGTTGTGACAGGACAAGGGGTAATGCTTTAAAACTAAAGGAATGTAGGTTTAGACTGGATATAAGGAAGAAATTTTTACAATGAGGGTGGTGAAGCACTGGAAGAGGTTGCCCAGAGAGGTAGTAGATGCCCTATTCCTAGAAACATTCAAGGTCAGGTTGGACGCGGCTCTGAGCAACCTGGTCTAGTTGAAGATGTCCCTGCTCCCTGCAGGGGGGTTGGACTAGATGACCTCTAAAGGTCCCTTCCAACCTAAACCATTCTATGATTCTATGACTTTATGATCTAGATAAATTAGCAAATGAAATATTGCAGTGGGAGACCCTGAGAATAATCAGCATGCATCATATCTGCTAAAAAGAAAATCTGGATTTGGATTATACCAAAGCCCAAACAATTATGCTCTTTGTTTCTCCACTGTAAAGTGTCTTTACTGTCCCTGGGGTGTGAACACTATTGTTGTTCTTGAAGATCATCATATTCATATAAGGTTGTAAAATCTTGCTGTGAAACTTCTTAAAATCTGTGTGGCACTCAAGTGGGTATTGTAATCGCAGAATGAGCAAGAGTAAGTAGGTGTATCATGATTTTTATTATCTATGCTATTAATTATTTGCATATTTCTATCATGTCGCTTCTCCTTAGTCTGTTCCTTAGACTGATTAGCTCTGTCCTGTACATTTATCTTCACTTGGAAGCTGTCCATTCTCCCAAATTTGTATTACCTGTGTTTGGATTTCTTGTATGCCTGCTCTTCCCTCTCTAAAGGGTTGGGGAGAGAAAATATTATTGTTGATGAAAGCATATAATTGATTTAATGATGTATTTTCAATTATTTGCTATCCCAGTCTTTCTGTTTACCATGTATTTAGCTACTGATGAAAATGGAGTAGGTATTTTAGTGGTGTCCCAAATGAATTCAAAGTCATTCTTTCCTCAGTTACAGGAGATTTACAATCACTAATTATCTATTCAGTATACACAATGCTTTTGTCATAGAATGACAAGAATCACTGTGTTTTATCTCTTCTTTTGACATTCTCTCAGTCTTTTTGTAGGCTTGAGCAACCTAAATATTCTGCTGTCTGCAAATGCTGCCACTTGCATTCTGTTATTAAACAGTGAATGCACATATTCTGCTGTGACATCTTCAAGTGAGGCATCTAGCTTTAAAAACAGACATAGAATAACATTTTTTTCCAGATTATTGTGCTACCATACTTCTTTACATGGGTATGAATGCCCCCCAACAAATGACAAATGATCTAATAGTAAGAATCTGTTGTCAGTGCTTGAAAAGAGTACATGATTTTTGACAATCAGAGGGCAAATGGACGTTTTTGCAAGTTCTAGTTATACAGCAGTTCTCAGGGGAAGAAAAAAAAGAGATGGGAATATGGTCAGTTTTTGGCACTGAGATAATGTGCCAGAAATCTTAACAAGAATCTATTTAGTAACTTTCTGAAACAAAACATCATAGATTGAATAAATGATTTAATAAATGCATGAAAACTATGAAACTGACTTTCAAAAATTTACAAACTCTATCCTAGAGCTGACTAAAATATATCCTTCCTAATCCTCTCCCCATTCTGCACCAGCCCTAAGAGAATGTGAAGATCTGGCCTAGTGCCTCAGAAGAATCATAGCTCATGTCTCTTCCTCACTAAACAGTACAAGTTAGGTGTCTTGGTTGGATTTAATCTTCCAGGTTGGTATTCCTATTTGAAAAGCAGAAAGTGTATATCCTAGGGAACTTGCCCTGAGAATTGGGAGTCTGTGACAGTGCAGGAGGCATTTAGCAAATTAAACATTTGTTTCTGAATGGTTTTGGATCACGACTTTTGGTGATACTAATATGTTTGAGGTACACTCATTTTATACCCACAGTCTGTTCTGTGTGGATGTCATGCCTACAATACATCAGATCCATTACACATAGTGTGCAGAACTTTCCTTTTCCATGTGCCAGGATGCCAAATTGCCATGATCTGTTAGATAATAGAAAAAAGCCATTTAGCTGGTGAGTATGAAAACTGGAATGGCTATACCCAACCTCAGATATGGTGTGAAATTTAGTTTGGATTGAAATCTAAATTTGGTATGAAGTCTTGCTCATAATTTTAGTAAATATAAAATGTGTAACAAACTTACAGTAATGAACTAAATCACAGTTATTCCTGTTACATCTCAATCAAACTTTTTAATGTTTGCTCTTTGAAGAACATATGTCAAGCAGTTATAGTGGTTTGATAAATATTTCAGCTACGCACCACACTAGCTAGTAGCTAACAACCTTCTTCCTACACCTGTACTCTGGTTCATTTTCAAAGCAAAGTCATTGACAAGGTACTAATAAACCTCTGATTTAGTCATGCAGCTTGCAGTGAAAGCCTCAAGCTGAAGGCTCTGTGTGTATGTAATTTCTTAACTGCTGCTCCGAGCTACAAGCTTTTTCTATCAAGGTAAAATGCATTAAACTAGCTCATAATTCTTCTGTCTGCTTTGTGTTGCTTGAGAGGCTTTAAAGAGCTATAATCAATTTGCCAAATGAATAAAGAACAGCCATGACCCTGCATCATGCACAATGAAGAATTCACTAGTGAAAATACTGTGCATATGTGTAACTCCTCACCTGTTACACAACTGCAGAAGCATCAGGGTCCTTGAAATGATATTGTATGCCGAATAAAGGAGAAAGATGAAAGATAACAATGGACATTTTACTTTTCTGAATTGAAATCACGTATCTAATCTTGAATTGGATATGATAGCAAATGAAACTTCCTGGTAAAAATCCATTCTGATTCACAAGTGTTATGTCTTTCTCCCTGCTCCTAATTTAATTTTAAAATTGCAAGGTCATATACTGTGGGATTATTTCACATGAAAAATGCTTTATCCAGCCAGTTTACAACTGGGGTTAAGATTGTAGGTGTGTTTGGGTAAGAAGAAGAGAGAACTACCAATCCCTGTGTTTGGCCAAATTTCTAAAAAACCATATGTTGGAAAATCACTGTAGGTAAAAACAGCTCAATGAAATTAAGGCTAATTTGGATTTATTTATTTATTTATTTATTTACTTACTTACTTACTTACTTATTTATTAAAGCATGATCAGCCTACCAAAAATGCTGTCAGAGAAGAGTGAGTTAACTCTGAGGCTGTGGCTTCTTCCAAGTGACACATCATAAAATAATAGCTCAAACCGGCTACACAAAAACTGTATTTCTGGAGCAGTTATCCTCCTACATGTGTACACTTTTATCCTATCTCAATTGCCACCCTTTGCAATGGCTATCAAAGGTGGATTCTACAGCCAGAAACTCTTTCTCTACACTTATATCATGTAATACACTCATGATATAATAACCAAGAAGTAGGTGGCAAAATCATCTCTGTGTCACAATGAAATTCTCCTATTTTAGAGAAATGCCATTGCATTGTGCTGCCAAAGAAATAGCTGATAAAGAGACATCAGATGTGACAGATTATTAATCACCTTTTCTTAGGTGTTCCAAGTGTAGTCATCTCTTTTATGTGTTATTATTTTCTCCTTCTTTCATCCGTCATGTAAAACTGCTAAAATACAGGGGTTTGGGGGTTTGCCCCAAAGTGAGATTCATAATCACCATATAACCCAAACAGTCCTGAATTATTGCATGTATAAAGAGTTTTCCAAAATGCCAGTGCCACAAAAAAGAAAAAAACAAATGTTTGAGATGCCCGCTGCTCTGAAGCTGACCTCAGAGGTTCAGTATCACCTTTCCCCCCCACCTTTTTTCACCTTTCAGTTTGCTTACAGCAGTCTGTAAACCTCTTTTTTAAATGTCTTTTTGATTTTCTTTCAGATGTGCTAGATTTTAGAAGTTATTATTTGAGAAAACATCTAATTAGCAATCAGGTTCATGGGTGATAGTGCACCCGGGAAGGTGCACATTTCCCTATTAATAAATAGTCAGCAATGATTTTCTGACATCACAAATTAAAAAAAATTGGAGCTGGGCTATTGCTCAAGTGAAGCATTTTGTTTGTCTTGCAAAGCTCCATGGCCTACATATTAGCCCACAATGTTGTTTCCTCCAGCAAGACACCCAGCTGTAAAGCAGTCGGTTCAGCTTCATGCATTTACTATGTAACTAGCATAGCTGTGATTGACAGTTAAAAAAAAAAATGTTGAGGGAAATAGAAATTTTGTGACCCTGCCTTTTAATGGGTAATAAAGTTTTAAAATGCTAAGCCTCATACTTACTGGGGCTCTTCCTTGGGTTTATTCTTTCTGGTCAATTACATCAGTGAATAATATACCTGAGTACCTTTGCTCACTAACATCATAACAGCAAGTAAGGGTGTTAATCTAGAGACTCAGCAAGTTTTCAGATCTTTACTTATTTCAGAATTTTATCAGTATTTTTGAAAAGCTAGTCCTGAAAACGGAGATATTCGGAGGAGGGATTATGAAGACAAAGGATGGCATTCTTGTGACCTTTCATAGATCTTAAATAATCTCTTCTTAATGACCAGTATGATTTGGTCTCAAACTTGAAAACCAATTAACCCTGTGGAAATGTAGCCCCTTCAGTTTGTGAGCTTATTTCTCATGTTAAACCACAAAAGGCCTGTGTGACTGATCCCTTGCGTGCTGCTTGTACCACACAGGCTCATAAATATGGCCAAAAGCACTAAAAAAATAGTCTGTTTTTCAGAGTTCAAGATGAAAACAGTGTAATCCTTTGAAGCTGGAATCAACTGACAAACCAGGAGCCAGCTCCTTGAATTGGAGTACATGGGAATGGTGCCACCCATTTGAAAATCAGCAACACTAGACCCTGAGTATGCAGAAAAGGAAGGTTGCTCCTCCTTCAACAGGGAGCATAGTTCAGTGTGGTTTGGAGTTAGAAGCTTTCTTCTAACACTGAACAAGACCATTTCCTGTTTTATGGCAGAACTCCTACCTAGTAAGCTCCTCCATAGGCCTAATGGAAGGCTGATTAAAATACACAGTATTCTCGATTTCGTAGCCTGTTTCAAGTCTAGCCAGGCATTGGTACTATATGGCTCCCATGTATTCTGGTATTTTGAATGTCCCAAAGACAGGGTAACAGTACATAACATATTCTAAAACTTCCAAGCACTAGTGAAATCTTTATCAGGGAACATAGTTAGTCCTGGAACAAGGGCACTGCTTCAGCTGCAGGCCACAAAAAACAGAGCTTAGACTAATCAGAAGTGGGTTCATTGTGATCTACAGATTAAAGGGTACACTTGAGATTTAAAAAAAAAATTGGAGCACTATGATCAGAAGTTTCTCATTGGTGATCAGTTAGGTAGGAATTATTTTTTTTTATGTTTGTTTGGGTTTCTTTCCTGCCATGCATTTGTGTCTGAACATTATTCAGATCCACTTTCACATTTCTGGTGTTTTCTTAATAAGCCTGATAAAATGCCATGAAACAGCTTTCAGCTGCCTTTTGATACTTATATTAACTGCAGAACTTCTTGGAGGCAATGGCCCATCTTGTTTGGGTGCTGTCAAACCATGACTCTGCTAGTTGTTATAAGATGCTACCATTCCTGTCTCGTCACCAGCCCTGTGCAGACACATGCACGTAACCTTTTCTCCATGCCAGCTGGCAAGTCAAATGCAGCAAAGAGGTCACTCATGGAAGAAACTGGCAAGGAACCACCATGCTTAAGGCTGCAGGAGCCGTGTGGAGAGCAGCTGTGACCCGGCCACAGCAGCTGGGGTCAGGCTTACACTTAAGTTGTGGGAAGAAGTAGAGATGGAAGGGACATGATGCCAGTACAGCAGGTGAGATCCATTGATCCTGAGTGCCAGCTCCTCTCTGTCTAGCAGAGATTAGATAGGAGAAACGATGTTCACAGCTGTAGTTTTCAGAGTGTGAGCAACTGGCTTTGGAAAAGCATGTTATGCCCGGCAACTGCAGTGCTTGGTCTTGGTTGATAACTGCCTGATGGTGTAGGACACAGGAATAGTTGCTTCCCAGTTCCTAACAAACCTGTCTTTTCCCCTGGAACTTGTACTTTTATACATATATATATATGCATGTGCCTCTGTGTGTGTATATATGTGTGTGTGTACGCATACTTCTACAACTCTGTCTTCTCCATTGGTAGTAAAGAATGGTACCCTGAAAAGTCCTAACCCTGTTCTTCCAAAGGACTGCATAGGAACAGCATTGTATGTTACAGTTCATCGTTTTAACACTCTGGATTTGAATCCCCCCCTTCTGACAGTTCTTTGCTAGCCAAGTAATTGAGTGGCTATGGAAATGAACTACCAAGCCATGAGAAAAGTATCTTTAGTACCATCACTTCATGGCTCTGCCAGTGAAGTCTACTCATGTTTTCTGTACCTTGAAAGTGTTTTGTGACACAGCAGTGGTGGCTGCAGTAAATTCAGCACACAGTGTCCCTGCCCTGAGGACCGTAAAGATGAGTAAGTAGCAGGAAAAGTTTAGATGTAAAGGTATTGTAACTTTTGAGGGCACTCAAAGACTGGTGGTGTGAGTTTGTTGATGTTTCATTCCAGAGTCTTAACCATCAAACTCCCTTCCTTGCGATTTGTTTTGATAAGATGATGTTAATGTTCCCTCTGTATTTGCAGCTAGTGAATGTCATCCCTTAGGGAGAGTCCTGATTATCTGTTTTTCACTAGTACACTCAGTACTTCCCATACAGAGAGCCAAAGAGCTTCTGGAAGAGTCTGGTTGTCAAGAGTGAATTTCAAGAGAAAGAATCTCTTGTAGCAGATGTAATTGCCAAGGAGCCTTTTGAGGACAACAGTCAGATTGCTCGTGAAGTTAAAGCTTGCCTAACTGTGAAAGGCTGATAAGTGTAATGGGGATGGTAAAGATTAAAACATTAACATTTGAGGAGAGTTGGAAGGGATCACCAGGAAGATCAGATAGCTCCTGCCTGCAGCAAGCTCTCCTCACCAAATGCCAGTCCAGCAGGAGAGACCCTCAGTCTGTAAACCCTCAAGGGAAAACTCTACAGGAGAAAAAATCTCCAGAAAGGATCCGAGTGTCAAATCCTAGTTTAACAAATCCCTTCCTTCCAATGTGGGACTTATGTTTGCCTAATTCATAAAGATAATATGGCAGTGGTTAGGTGAGTATCTTAACGATTTTATAGGGAAAGTTTCAGGAGAATTTCCAGCTGTTCAGCTGCAAAACATCAATATTAGACTTTTTCTGTCTTTCCCTCTCTCTTTGTTTCTTTCTTTCTTTGGCAAGGGATATTTTTTTTCCTTAAGAGTTCATTTACTTATTTATTAATGCTTTCTCAGACAAGAGGGGATGTTTGAAGAGAATGTATACCTTAGGTTTCATTACATTTTTAGTAATGCATCTTTTTGTCCAGACTTTTAACCATATTTTCTTCCCTGAGCTCTCCCTGTTTTGGTAAGGCCTCACTGCCCATCTAATATGTTGTGGTTTAACCCCAGCTGGCAGCTAAGCACCACACAGCTGCCCGCTCACTCCTCATCGGTGGGATGGGGGAGAGAATTGGAAGGGTAAAAGTGAGAAAACTCATGGGTTGAGATAAAGACAGTTCAATAGGTAAAGCAAAAGCCGTGCACGCAAGTAAAGCAAAACAAGGAATTCATTCACTACTTCCCACCAACAGGCAGGTGTTCAGCCATCTCCAGGAAAGCAGGGCTCCATCATGTGTAACAGTGACTTGGGAAGACAAGCACCATCACCGCAAAAGTCTCCTCTTCCTTCTCCTTCCCCCAGGTCTATACGCTGAGCATAAAGTCACATGGTCTGGGATATCTGTCTGGTCAGCTGGGCTCAGCTGTCCCAGCCGTGTCCCCTCTCAGCTTCTTGTGCACCCCCAGCCCGCTCGCTGGTGGGGTGGGGTGAGAAGCAGAAAGTCCTTGACTCTGTGTAAGCCCTGCTCAGCAGTAACGGAAACACCCCTGCATTATCAACACTGTTTTCAGCACAAATCCAAACCATAACCCCATCCTGGTTACTGTGAAGAAAATTAACTCTATCCCAGCCAAAGCCAGCACATAAGTTCTGCTGCTCAGTGTCTGTTTTCATGACCCGAATAATACGCATATCTTTCATAAACAGTAAATATTTCACACTGTAACAAGTTTTTCCAAGTGACCACAGTTTTCATTCAAGATGTAAAGAAAGCATCCTCAGGAAAACTAGTTTTAAAACTCATGATAGGTTTATCCTGTTGACAGGCACCCACAAAATTAAAATTCTTTGTTCAAATACCTGTGTTCAGAGTGTGTGGAAGAACAAGGCCATTAAAAGCTGTGTTTATTCACCACTCAGTATTTATTGGTATTTCATTAATACAATTTTATGCAATAAAACTTTTAACTGTAATTTTCTGGGCAGCATGAATCATCAATAGTGTGTTTTCAAAATGGGTGGTTCCCAAATAAGGAAGACTAAAACTGTTTGAATAAATTCTTATGGAAAAATTAGGCCTAGGTCTGTTTTCAACTGAAATATTAGTCAGTGACACAGTAATAGAAGACTGTGCATTTATTCTGAAGTGGTTATTTGTAATCAGTATTGTACTAATTTTGTTCCTTGCAGATTGTCTACCAGTCCTAGTATTATGGCTGTTCAACCATGTTTCATTTTACATGTCTGGATTTAACTGTGATACATCCTGAATTGATCAGTATTTCCTATGGAGAATTTGGTTTTGTATACCCTATTTTAGCATCTACTCATTCAAGATGTGGCTGTACCTCAGGTGGAAGAAATCCCCTGTGCAAGAAATTTCAATACCAACTTTAATTGTCATTCACCCCAGATGCTTAATAGAAGTATCCAGCAGACCTTTCTTCACATATTTGCTAAAAAAGACCACGTTAATCCCCTATTTTAGGATTTGTTTGCAGCATTTGTTATCAATGAACATCAGTTTCTGCAGCAGAGATTAACTATCTCTTCTGGATTATCTAGCATGGCATGAATCATATTTCTTTCAGGGGAGCCAGCTTGTTGCAGTTAAGCCTCTTTATCTTTAATGCAACATTCATTAAAGCTGGGGTTCTACAGGATCCCATTTTGGGACCCATACTGTTTTGTAATTATGTATTTCCCTTAGGCAGTATCATATTGGCCTCATTGTTTTCAGTATCTCATGCAGATGATCTTCAGATTTGCCTTTTTCTGTTCCATCCTAAACTGAATGCTAACGAGACAGAGTAGTTACTAATTGGTCCATCCCTAGGTCTTTGCACTCCTCACTCATTGCTTCTATAAATAGATGTTCTGTTTTCCCTGTTGCCAAGGCTTGTAGCCTTGGTGATAAAAGAAGAAAGGGGGAAAAATTGGGTCCCTGAAAAACAGTAAAGATCTCTTCCTCCTAGGCAAGGGCAAGCAGTTCTAAAGGAGCTGAGCTTCTGTTTCACTGGAGTCCTTACAATGGAACAGATAGGAATATTAATACAAAGAATGAATAGCGATGACTAAAGGGAGTCAAAGTGCAACGGAAAAGATGGACTAACTACAGATACTATATACTATCCTAAGAACCATTATAAGTAATGGGGTATTTTTTTTGCTAGACAGAGGATATCAGTTTAATGGGGCATTGCTTAGGCCATCATGGCAAATCTGTGGTCACAAAGGCCTCTAAGCAACAAGTGGAAATGTACATGCAACAGGGGAAGTAACAGGTGCAGTCCTACATAGTGCAAGATGATAGCAGCTTGACTGTGATGTGGAGCTTTTGACAGCATAAGCTGGAGAGCCTTGGAAATGATAGTCACACTTCAGGAAAGATGCAGACCCAGTGCAGAGCACCAAGATCATAGAAACAAAAGTATAGCTATAGCACATCAAACAGTCCATCCAGTTCAGGATCTTGTCCCCAACACTAACGAGCAGTGAGTGTTTAGGGGAAGAGTGTAAAAACTAGGCATAGAACAAAATGCCTCTTGATCTATTTCTCAGATTTTAGTAAGTTGGAATTTAGGGAATCTTGAGTTCAAAGGTGTGCCAGCATCATGCTTTTTAGTTGCCATTTTGATTTAAATGTTTAATGTAGCTTAATTATTTTTTTAAGCCATTTATATTTTTATCTACCACATCTTTCAGTGAAGAGTCCCACAGGAAATCCTTCTGTGGAGTACTGAATGGATTGGAATTTACACTGATTGTCAGTGTTTGTCTTTAAGAACAGGTTAGACAACTGTTTGTCTGGAATAATACAGGTATATATCAGTGTGAAAGTGATATAATCCCAGGAAAGAAATCCCTGCTCCCTAAATCCTCTCCCCTCTAACAGCCTTTGGAGTCAGTTTATTTGCTATCTCTTCCCACTGCTGTATCTTGCACTGGAGCCACAGCAGTGTGGATGACAAGGCACATCCTAAACCTTGTCTTATAGATGTAACACTAAACAGGTACAGGTACAGGCACAGGTACAATGCACAAAGAGGACATCTTCACTTGATCAGACACTGCCAGAATTGTATAATTTTGACATTTTGTTCATTGCCAGTTAGCTCAGGTTGTAAAGCAGAGAACAACAGGCCTGCAGATTTAACCACTGTGTTGGGAAAGATGTCTAGAATTATTCATAAGGGATGAACTTGTTAGCTTGTTAGATAAAAGTCTGTTAAGGAGTAGCCAAGAGCCATGGGTTTATAGAAGTAGATCTTGTCAGAAGCATGTGATAGAATTAATCAAGGAGCAAGTGGGACAAAGAAATTAGAGACTGGTGATGCTCTAGATCTGATTGACTTAGATCTGAGTAAGGCTTTGATAAAGTCTCACAGAAGTTGATATGCAAATTCAAGCATATTAGAGTCAACAAGAGGATAAAGAAATCGATGAAAAATTGGCTGAAGAGAAGAACACTGAATAAATGGGCACAAACTGACTTAGAGAATAGGAAAAACTAAAGGTCCCTGGATTCACTCATTTGACACTTTAAAAACTTCTCCAGGCTTTATTCAGATGCTTACTTGCACTTAGCATATGTCCACTGTTGCAGAAAAATAGCTGGGGAGATGCAGTGATGCAATATACTTCTACATCTGAGGAAATTTGCTACTTCTCCCTAAGGAAGAGAAAGAAAAAGAACTTACAGAATGCAATTTCTCTCATTCCAAGGTACAACTATTATAGAGACAAATTTGGTTTTAGTGATTTTTTTTTTTCTCTGTGATGAATTATGGGTGACTGGCTCATAGACGCCAACATTGTGGGCATCTAAACTGCAAGCAAGATTAAATTACTATGGTGCTTCCTTTTTCCCTCATTTATGCCCGTTTTACATCAGTATAATTGCGTTGACTTGCATTACTACCTTAACTCTGCTTTTGTAGAATTTCCCCTTTATACCACCTTAAAATGCCCACTTTCTCAGGAAGTGCTCTGTCTTCAATCTCATCTTGCATTCTTCTTTCAGTTTTTAAAGACTGAAGTGTACGGACAGTATATCACCTTACAAAGGTCCATTGCTCTTAAAAAAATCTCTAATTCTGGAAAATCTCCTCTATCCCTTAAGAAGGAGTAGGTCTCAGAGCCAAACTATAGAAGCATCATCTGGTACATGGAGGTTTGGGCTGTGATTCAATCCTGTGTCAACTATATTTTGTCCCCTGAACAATCAACTTACGGTTTGCCTCCATGCTCCATGTGTAAAAATGAGAATAATATAGAGTTATGTTGTAGACATAATCAGGTAATGAGGTATTTAGCTTTCTGCCATGAAGCAGGAATGCATGTTAATAAACAGCATCTGCATAAACAAACTCAGGTCTTGGAAGAATCATGTCGTACACTCTTTTATTGCTTTAGAAAAGGGGGGCCAAGGTGTGTATACCTATGCATACATATATGCCTAAATCCCTTCTGATTTATATTGGTGAATGAATTCACAGTAGGACACATTGTAACAGAGCTAGTATATATAAAACTAATTTACATTCATCCATAGAAGCAATACATGATAAGACATATTCAAGAGACTTTTTGTCCAACCTTTTGTTGTTCATTGGACCCCCCTGAACTGTTTCATCAAAAACTTTTGCTTATGGTGAAGAAACATTGCCCTGATTCTGGGAGCTGTAAAACATCATGCTCCTTATCAGAACAACATGCTAGAGAAGCTGCACAGGAGTACTGTGATTCTTAGGGAGAAGGCATAGAGTCTGTCCTAAGTCAATGGCAGAGAAACATATGTTAAGATCTGTTCTGGGTTTTTTTTTGCTAAAAGTTCCTGTTCTTCAGTATAACCCCATTATTTGCTTGTTTGGTATGTCAGAGGAGATTATAACTT